>LBNU01002267.1:23546-53961 GCA_014162995.1 Artemisia annua
CAATTCGATTTGATGATAAAATTCGACCCGCTAATCTGCTTCTTCTGGACATGTACGACTTCGATATTATTCTGGGTATAGATTGGTTGTCCGAGCATCGGGCGACTATTGATTGTCATACTAGGCGGGTGATATTTGGTGATCTTTGTACTCCGGAATTTGTCTATCAGGGTTCTCAACCTGGTACATCTATTAAAGTTATCTCTGCTCTTAAGGCTCGCACACTACTTAATCATGGTTGTGAGGGTTTTCTTGCTTCTATAAAGGATACTTCTCTTGATGGTCCTCGATAGAAACTCAGCCGGTTGTTTGTGAATTTCCTGATGTTTTCCCCGATGAATTGCCGGGTATGCCACCGGAACGGGAAGTTGAATTCAGTATTGATCTTATTCCGGGTGCTGAACCCATCTCCAAAGCTCCTTATCGCATGGCGCCTATCGAATTGAAAGAGTTAAAGGAGCAACTTCAGGAACTTCTTAACAATGGTTTCATTCGTCCTAGCGTTTCGCCGTGGGGTGCTCCGGTATTATTTGTGAAAAAGAAAGACGGTAGCATGAGGTTGTGTATTGACTACCGTGAGCTAAACCGCATTACTATTCGCAACCGTTATCCTCTTCCTCGGATTGATGATCTGTTCGACCAACTTCAGGGAGCCAAATTCTTTTCCAAAATCGATCTAAGATCCGGATACCATCAGCTGCGGGTGAAGGAACAAGATGTTCCTAAGACAGCATTCCACACTCGGTACGGTCATTATGAGTTCCTTGTGATGCCGTTTGGATTGACTAATGCTCCAGCTGTGTTCATGGACTTAATGAATCGGGTGTTCCATGAATATCTTGACAAGTTTGTCATCGTGTTTATTGACGATATTTTTGTGTATTCAAAGACGAGAGAGGAACACGAGCGGCATCTGCGGGCTGTTTTGGGGATTTTACGGGAGAAGCAGTTGTATGCAAAGTTTTCCAAATGCGAGTTCTGGTTGGGAAAGGTGGCGTTTTTGGGACATGTTGTATCGGCAGATGGCATTACCATGGATCCGGCAAAGGTGGAGGCTATCACGAAATGGCCAAGACCTACTAATGTTACGGAGGTTCGGAGTTTCTTAGGCCTTGCCGGATATTATCGGAGGTTTGTTGAGGGGTTTTCTCGTATAGCATTACCGTTGACTAAACTGATGAGAAAAGGAGAGAAATTTGTCTGGAACGATGAACGGGAGCAGAGCTTTGAAGAGTTGAAGAAAAGATTAGTTTCTACACCAATTCTTACTCTTCCATCTGGTACGGGTGGTTACCAGATCTACAGTGATGCGTCTAAGAAGGGGTTAGGTTGTGTTTTGATGCAGCACGGGAAAGTAATTGCCTATGCGTCGCGACAGCTAAAACCGTATGAGGTGAATTATCCGAACCACGACTATTATGGTATCAGAGACTAGGTTTTGACCTGTAGGACTTTGACTATGACCTGTGAGGATTGGGTAGACATTAGGCTTCCTTCTGATTCGATCTTTCCTTTCGTATTTTGATTCCTAACCGTTAATTTCTTTCGTTGGTTCGTTTATGATCTTTCAGATGGTTAACACTCGTCACACTGATGAATTCAATTCCAACCCTGCTTTTGAAGCAGCAGTTCAGCAGCTGGTGGATGCAATGATTCCCAACATTACTGTCCGTATTGCTGAAAGGATGCAACGCAACGACCCAGGTTCTAGTGGAGGTTCGAGTGGTGGTCACCCTCCAACTACTATCACTTCATGGTTGGAGAAATTTTCGAAAGAGAAACCTAAATCATTCAATTCCGCTTCTTCTCCTTCTGAGGCGGAGGATTGGCTTGGTCACCTTGAAAAGTTGTTTGAAGTGTTAGGATGTGGGGATGAGTTCAAAGCGAGGTTGGCGACTTACAAGTTTGAGGGCGATGCCCTAAATTGGTGGAAATCCTACAAGGCGGCTAAGGGTGATGACTTTATGACTACTTTGACTTGGGCTGGTTTTCGGGAAATCTTCCTTCTTCATTTTTTTTCCAGTGTCCGAGCAGGAAAAGTTCGAGCGTGAATACCATAATATCTACCAGTACGAAAAGGAGACTAGTACAGAATTTATGAAGAGGTTCCTTAGATTGGCTGGTTTTATGGGTGCAAGAGCTGGCACTCAGGCTGAACAGGCGAAAAAGTTCAAATGGGCGTTAAGGAATGAGGTTCTGGAGGGTATTCTCAACACACACTTTGATGATGTTGCCCAAGTGGCAAATGCGGTTCGTAATCTGGAGATTCTGAAAGAAATGGCCAAGCACATCGCGACCACCAACAGAGGGATAGGCAGAACAGATGGCGACAAGATTCTCGTGGTTCAGGTTCTTATGGTCAGAATGGTTATGTCAGAACGGAGGAGTGTAAGACTTGTGGGAAGCGTCACTCTGGGCAGTGCAACAGGGTTACGGGAGCTTGTTTTATTTGTAATAAGGTGGGACATATGGCTAGGGATTGTCCCAAGGCGAGTGGTAGGAATGGCAGAAACGACAAGGGAAATGGTGGAAACCGTCAGCAGAATTCTCAAGGGCATGTTCATTCGATGACTAGGCATCAGGCTGCGAACTCCTCAGGTACCGTCTCAGGTTTTCTTCAATTATTTGATCGCTCAGCATTTACAATATTTGATACGGGAGCTACACACTCAGTTATCTCTAAAACATTTGCTAATCATATAAATATACCTTCAACACCACTAAAGAAATTTCTTTCTATATCTACTCTAATGAAAAATTGTATAGTTATCAATCATGAGTACCCGAATTGTCCAATTCGATTTGATGATAAAATTCGACCCGCTAATCTGCTTCCTCTGGACATGTACGACTTCGATATTATTCTGGGTATGGATTGGTTGTCCGAGCATCGGGCGACTATTGATTGTCATACCAGGCGGGTGATATTTGGTGATCTTTGTACTCCGGAATTTGTCTATCAGGGTTCTCAACCTGGTACATCTATTAAAGTTATCTCTGCTCTTAAGGCTCGCACACTACTTAATCATGGCTGTGAGGGTTTTCTTGCTTCTATAAAGGATATTTCTCTTGATGGTCCTCGTATAGAAACTCAGCCAGTTGTTTGTGAATTTCCCGATGTTTTTCCCGATGAATTGCCGGGTATGCCACCGGAACGGGAAGTTGAATTCAGTATTGATCTTATTCCGGGTGCTGAACCCATCTCCAAAGCTCCTTATCGTATGGCGCCTATCGAATTGAAAGAGTTAAAGGAGCAACTTTAGGAACTTCTAAACAGTGGTTTCATTCGTCCTAGTGTTTCGCCGTGGGGTGCTCCGGTATTATTTGTGAAAAAGAAGGACGGTAGCATGAGGTTGTGTATTGACTACCGTGAGCTAAACCGCATTACTATTCGCAACCGTTATCCTCTTCCTCGGATTGATGATCTGTTCGACCAACTTCAGGGAGCCAAATTCTTTTCCAAAATCGATCTAAGATCCGGATACCATCAGCTGCGGGTGAAGGAACAAGATGTTCCTAAGACAGCATTCCGCACTCGGTACGGTCATTATGAGTTTCTTGTGATGCCGTTTGGATTGACTAATGCTCCAGCTGTGTTCATAGACTTAATGAATCGGGTGTTCCATGAATATCTTGATAAGTTTGTCATCGTGTTTATTGACGATATTTTGGTGTATTCAAAGACGAGATGGGAGCACAAACAACATTTGCGGGTGGTTTTGGGGATTCTGCGGGAGAAGCAGTTGTATGCAAAGTTTTCCAAATGCGAGTTCTGGTTGGGAAAGGTGGCATTTTTGGGACATGTTGTATCGGAAGATGGCATTACCATGGATCCGGCAAAGGTGGAGGCTATCACGAAATGGCCAAGACCTACTAATGTTACGGAGGTTCGGAGTTTCTTAGGCCTTGCTGGATATTATCGGAGGTTTGTTGAGGGGTTTTCTCGTATAGCATTACCGTTGACTAAACTGATGAGAAAAGGAGAGAAATTTGTCTGGAACGATGAACGGGAGCAGAGCTTTGAAGAGTTGAAGAAAAGATTAGTTTCTGCGCCTATTCTTACTCTTCCATCAGGTACGGGTGGTTACCAGATCTACAGTGATGCGTCTAAGAAGGGGTTAGGTTGTGTTTTGATGCAGCACGGGAAAGTGATTGCCTATGCATCGTGACAGCTAAAACCGTATGAGGTGAATTACCCGACCCACGACTTAGAGTTAGCAGCCGTGGTTTTTGCACTAAAGATTTGGAGGCATTACTTATATGGTGAGACATTTGCCATCTTCACAGACCATAAAAGTCTCAAGTACATTTTCACACAGAATGAGTTGAACATGAGGCAGAGGCGTTGGTTGGAACTTTTGAAGGATTATGATGCCAACATTCAGTACCATCCGGGTAAAGCCAATGTTGTGGCAGACGCTCTTAGCAGGAAGTCGGGCATGATTGCTAGTCTTGAGATTGAGCCTAGAATACTCAATGAATTAGAGCAGATAGATGTGGAGTTATGTGTTCGGGGACGTGATGGTTACTTGGCTAGTCTAAAGGTCGAGTCTAACCTTATACTACGGATCAAAGAAGCTCAGAAAGATGATGGTGAGTTGTGGGCGATTGCTCAGAATGTGGAAGAAGGAAAGCAGACAGAGTTTCGTGTTGATCATAATGGAGTTGGTTGGTTTGGGGATCGTTTATGTGTTCCTGATGATCCTTCTCTTCGTGAAGATGTGTTATCCGAGGCACACAGTTCTCCTTTCACTATTCATCCGGGTTCTACTAAGATGTATAGGGATTTGAAGCAACATTTCTGGTGGAATGGTACGAAACAGGATGTGGCGATGTATGTGGCTAAGTGTATGACCTGTCAAAAGGTTAAGATTGAACATCAGCGCACCAGTGGTCTTTTGCAGCCCTTAGATATTCCTACTTGGAAGTGGGATCAGATCTCTTTGGATTTCATCACAGGATTACCTCGTACTCTCAAGAAACATGATACTATTTGGGTGATTGTCGATCGTTTAACTAAATCCGCTCATTTCTTGCCTATTCGAAAAGATTATTCTGTTGGTCATCTGGCTCGGATCTTTCAACAAGAGACTGTTCGTTTACACGGTACACCAGCAGCTATTATATCCGACAGAGATCCTCGTTTTAATTCTCGTTTCTGGAAGAGTCTACATAAAGCTTGGGGTGCTCAGCTCAAGTTTAGTACGGCTTTCCATCCGCCGACCGACGGGCAGTCAGAACGCACCATTCAGACGTTGGAGGATATGTTGAGATCCTGTGCTCTAGAATGGACGGGACATTCGGATGAATACTTGTGTTTGGTAGAGTTTGCGTATAACAACAGCTGGCATGCGAGTATTAAGGCGGCACCTTTTGAGCTGTTGTATGGTCGGTAGTGTAGAGCTCCTGTTTGTTGGAATGAGGTTAGTGAGCGTCTCATTGAGGGTCCCGAGTTGATCGAGGAGACTAATGAGAAAGTTGCTACTGCTAGGGAAAAGCTCAAGGAAGCTAGAGCTAGACAAAAGAGTTATGTAGATCTTCATCGTCGTGCCTTAGAGTATAATCCTGGTGATCGTGTTTTCCTTAAGATTTCTTCATTCCGTGGTGTTAAACGTTTTGGTATTAAGGGGAAACTTAGTCCGCGTTATATTGGTCCGTTTGAGATCTTAGACCGTGTTGGTGAAGTTTCGTACCGTTTGGCATTACCTCCGCAGCTTTCCCATATGCATAATGTATTCCATGTATCACTTTTGAGGGGATATAACAATCACCCACTCCATGTTGCTTTGTATCCATTTGACCAAATTCAAGAAGATTTGTCTTTTGTTGAGGAGCTTGAGGCTATTTTGGAGCGTCAGGATCGAGTCATGAGAAACAAAACTATTCCGTTCGTTAAGATTCTTTGGAGGAACCATCCCGAGAGCGAGGCTACTTGGGAGACCGAGGAATCCATGCGTGCTAGTTATCCGCACTTCTTTTCGTGATTCGGTATGTTTCATTTTGACCATCCTATTTCAATTACGCGGACGAAATTTTCTTTTTAAGAGGGGAAGAATTATAACACCCTAAAATCCTACGTCTTCATTTGAGCATATAATCTTGACATAACATAAGTGTAAGTGATAATTTGGAAAAGCTTCAATACATGAATCTATAACGTTAAGTATGATTAAAAAATTCAACACAATATTTTACCCTAGCTGAAAATGTCACACGTTATTAGTACTCCTAGGGACAAATTATTTTAAAATTTTGCACAACCACTTAATGTGAATTAAGATGAGTACATTTAAAAAAAATGAAAACCAACTTAGTCATGGGCTTTTCCCTTAGAATCGGCAAAAGCTCCCCACATATATCTCCCATATTCCCACATTTCTTCAACCGTATTCTTCACACATCCAACGCACACAAAACCCTAGACTAAAACAGTGGCGGCATAAGTCTTTCTTTCCATTTCGATTCAAAAGGGAACTGGTACGAGGTTGGATTGATCGTGGAAGGGTGGAGGTTATTCGTATTTTTAGTTCGAGAAGGGTGTTGATCGTGGTATATTCTAGTTCAAGGGTACGGTGTTTTGGTCGTGGTGTTTCGATCAGATTCGAGGAATTTGTTTTGGCTCGTAGTTTCTTTTGGGTTCGTTGCTCTTTTCTTCATTCGATCACGCTTTGAGGGTACATCGTATCACCTTGTTCTTCTCTTTCGTTGAAACTTGTTTCACGTAAAAATCTATCACATGTTTCTAACATGAATCGGTTACTAAGTATGCATGTTATATGTTTTGAAACTCACATGAGATGATAAAAACGATCTCACATGAAATCATAAGATACGCATGATATTATGACTGTGAAACCAAGTATAATTGATCTACAAATCTTATGTTCGACTCGTGTATGCGGCTGCTTGATCTGTTCTAAGTCGATCTATAAAACATGTTTTGATCTAATATATACGAGCTAATATGGAAGAGAATGCATGCATGTATGCGATTTAGATGTAACCTGTCATCAAAATAAAACGTTGCATGAAATCTAAACTAGTCCGTCTATAATTCTTATATACGACTTGTATGGCTTGTGTACTTTGAGTTATCTATCAGTCAACTCTTAATCTGTTTTGAAATAATATTGTACGAGCTGAAAATAAAAGGAAAAACGTTGCGATTTGTTTTGTGTCACAAAAGGGATGTCACCAATGTTTTGGTTTTGAAATAAATAAAAGGTTGCATGCAAGTCAGACTTGGGTTACTTTAATTCAGATAGATTCGGTTTATTTTGATTCAGAATTATAAAAAGGATATTGAAGATTTGCATGCGTGTGTATGTATAGCATATGTGTGAATAATCGTATTTTGGTCGTCACGGTCTAAATTAATGTCGAGAGTGCGTTTAAATAAATTATGAAACGACGGGGTTTTAAAATTATCATTTTGATATTAAATTATAGTATAAACCTTAGAATAATTTTGTTTGACATTTTAATATTTAATTTTTGATAATTTATATTTTGACCCTAAACTTTACTAAATTGTCATACTTAACCCTAACTTATTATATTGGTCATTTTAAACCTTATATATTATGTAATCGTCAATAATAACCTTAAAGTATTAAAGTACTAATTCGGGAAAGTTACTAAATATGAAACTTACTATATTTGGCAAGCTTCTAAAAATGGAAAGAAACCTAAAATGAGTAACCTTATTTAAAATGAGCGTATAAGTAATACTTGGTTATTAATTTGTGTAGATCCGTCGAGGAGGGAGTAGTTTCCATTTTTGTTTGCTTTCTGTGGTTGGTTATTTGCTTTGCATAAGGTACAGATATTCTTCCCTTTTCAATTAGGGACTTCTCATGACTTTCGATCCTTGACTTTACTATGATCCCTTTTGATATGATTCGTTTGATATGAGCCTTTGCTATGATTCCTCTGATTTGATTCTGATTTGCTATCCACTTTGATTATGATTATGTGATTACTAATTATTATGGGACTCAGTTATATTATGCTCTAGGAGCATTCTATTTTGTTATGCTCTAGGAGCATTCTGTTATGGATAGCTTTGCTTTGTTTGTTCTGATATGTTCTGTTCTGATGCCCGAGTTTACTAACTACTCATGGAGGTACCATGTGCGTGTCATCGAGGCACCGATGGCATGACACTATCTGGGGCGGTGTGATTAGTCCCCGGCGTCCCCGTCTGTTTATGATATGATATGTGATCACTTGGCCACTTTGTATATGTATGATTTGTTTGTGGGGGCGTATGGATGCATCCTAGGTATGTTTGATATGATATGATATGGTTTGATTTTGTGACTGGCTGTATGTGCCCTGTACCCTTTTCACGTCTGGTACTTGGAGGTCGCCCCTCTATGTACACCCTATGAATTGACGGATATATGATTATGTGATTAGACCTATTCGAGTGTCTCTGGTAGGTCGGCTCGTGGCTTTCCTTTATTTCTTATGTCCATTCGAGTGTCTCTGGTGGAAAAGCCTTTGTTGATACGTGCTATATGATTCTGATTATTATCTGATTATGCTTACATTTGATATCTCTATTATGCTTCATTCATTTGACTTGTTATACATTATGCTCATTCTTATGATCCTTCTCCTTTCGTTTGCTTATTAATATTGCTTTGCATATATATCTGTTCACTGGGCTTTTTATGCTCAGCCGCGTTTTCTTTTCCATGCGGCAGGTAATAAGCGGGAATCTGGGCTCGAGTGTTGAGAGTAGGAGCATAGCGGACCTACCTTATTTAGTTTCCCCATTGTTTGGATGATTTTGGGACTTATGTTAGATGTTTGGGATTTATGTTAGATACTTTATTTCTTTCCATTTTCCTTTAGACTTATGATGGGATTTTGTAATATTTAAGTCTTGATGTTCATGACTTATGTTATTTATGAAGTCTTCCGCTTGCGTATTATTCTTTGTATGTTCTGATATGTCACCATAATGTGATACTTTAGCCCTTCTCGGGTTGGGGTATTACAATTATGGTATCAGAGCCTAGGTTTTGACCTGTAGGACTTTGACTATGACCTGTGAGGATTGGGTAGACATTAGGCTTCCTTCTGATTCGATCTTTTCCTTTCATATTTTGATTCCTAACCGTTAATTTCTTTCGTTGGTTCGTTTATGATCTTTCAGATGGTTAACACTCGTCACACCGATGAATTCACTTCCAACCCTGCTTTTGAAGCAACAGTTCAGCGGCGGGTGGATGCATTGATTCCCAACATTACTGCCAGTATTGCTGAAAGGATGCAACGGAATGATCCAGGTTCTAGTGGAGGTTCGGGTGGTGGTAACCCTCCACATACTATCGCTACATGGTTGAAAGAATTTTCGAAAGAGAAACCCAAATCATTCAGTTCCGCTTCTTCTCCTTCTAAGGCGGAGGATTGGCTTGGTCACATTGAAAAGTTGTTTGAGGTGTTAGGATGCGAGGAGGAGTTCAACGCGAGATTGGCGACTTACAAGTTTGAGGGCGATGCCCTAAATTGGTGGAAATCCTACAAGGCGGCCAAGGGTGATGACTTTATGACTACTTTGACTGGGGCTGGTTTTGGGAAATGTTTCTTCTTCATTTTTTTCCAGTGTCCGAGCAGGAGAAGTTCGAGCGTGAGTAACATAATATCTACCAGTACGAAAAGGAGACTAGTATAGAATTTATGAAGAGGTTCCTTAGATTGGCTGTTTTTATGGGTGCAAGAGCTGGCACTCAGGCTGAACAGGCGAAAAAGTTCAAATGGGCGTTAAGGAACGAGGTTCTGGAGGGTATTGTCAACACACACTTTGATGATGTCGCCCAAGTGGCGAATGTGGTTCGTAATTTGGAGATTTTGAAAGAAAGGGCCAAGCAGGGAGTGAAGAGGAACTATGAGGGAGAGCCAGTGCAGTTAGGTCAGGGTAATGGTTAGAGAGGGAGCAATGCTAGAGGAGGTGATCGTAGGGGACATGATTATCGGGGTTATGGTAGATCGGATCAGGGTAACTACAGATCTGGACGCGATTATCAGCCTCGCGACCACCAACATAGGGATAGGCAGAACAGAGGGCGACAAGATTCTCGTGGTTCAGGTTCTTATGGTCAGAATGGTTATGTCAGAACAGAGGAGTGTAAGACTTGTGGGAAGCGTCACTCTGGACAGTGCAACAGGGTTACAGGAGCTTGTTTTATTTGTAATCAGGTCGGACATATGGCTAGGGATTGTCCCAAGGCGAGTGGTAGGAATGGCAGAAACGACAAGGTAAATGGTGGAAACCGTCAGCAGAATTCTCAGGGGCGTGTTCATTCGATGACTAGGCATCAGGCCGCTAACTCCTCAGGTACCGTCTCAGGTTTTCTTCATTTATTTGATCGCTCAGCATTTACATTATTTGATACGGGAGCTACACACTCAGTTATCTCTAAAACATTTGCTAATCATATAAATATACCTTCAACACCACTAAAGCAATATCTTTCTATATCCACTCCAATGAAAAATTGTATAATTATTAATCATGAGTACCCAAATTGTCCGATTCGATTTGATGATAAAATTCGATCCGCTAATCTGCTTCCTCTGGACATGTACGACTTCGATATTATTCTGGGTATGGATTGGTTGTCCGAGCATCGGGCGACTATTGATTGTCATACCAGGCGGGTGATATTTGGTGATCTTTGTACTCCGGAATTTGTCTATCAGGGTTCTCAACCTGGTACATCTATTAAAGTTATCTCTGCTCTTAAGGCTTGCACACTACTTAATCATGGTTGTGAGGGTTTTCTCGCTTCTATAAAGGATATTTCTCTTGATGGTCCTCGTATAGAAACTCAGCCGGTTGTTTGTGAATTTCCTGATGTTTTCCCCGATGAATTGCCGGGTATGCCACCGGAACGGGAAGTTGAATTCAGTATTGATCTTATTCCGGGTGCTGAACCCATCTCCAAAGCACCTTATCGTATGGCGCCTCTCGAATTGCAAGAGTTAAAGGAGCAACTTCAGGAACTTCTTAACAATGGTTTCATTCGTCCTAGCGTTTCGCCGTGGGGTGCTCCGGTATTATTTGTGAAAAAGAAGGACGGTAGCATGAGATTGTGTATTGACTACCATGAGATAAACCGCATTACTATTCGCAACCGTCATCCTCTTCCTCGGATTGATGATCTGTTTGACCAACTTCAGGGAGCCAAATTCTTTTCCAAAATCGATCTTAGATCCGAATACCATCAGCTGCGGGTGAAGGAACAAGATGTTCCTAAGACAGCATTCCGCACTCGGTACGGTCGTTATGAGTTTCTTGTGATGCCGTTTGGGTTGACTAATGCTCCAGCTGTGTTCATGGACTTAATGAATCGGGTGTTCCATGAATATCTTGACAAGTTTGTCATCATGTTTATTGACGATATTTTGGTGTATTCAAAGACGAGAGATGAACATGAACAACATTTACGGGTGGTTTTGGGGATTCTACGGAAGAAGCAGTTGTATGCAAAGTTTTCCAAATGCGAGTTCTGGTTAGGAAAGGTGGCATTTTTGGGACATGTTGTATCGGCAGATGGCATTACCATGGATCCGGCAAAGGTGGAGGCTATCACGAAATGGCCAAGACCTACTAATGTTACGGAGGTTCGGAGCTTCTTAGGCCTTGCCGGATATTATCGGAGGTTTGTTGAGGGGTTTTCTCGTATAGCATTACCATTGACTAAACTGATGAGAAAAGGAGAGAAATTTGTCTGGAACGATGAACAGGAGCAGAGCTTTGAAGAGTTGAAGAAAAGATTAGTTTCTGCGCCAATTCTTACTCTTCCATCTGGTACGAGTGGTTACCAGATCTACAGTGATGCGGCTAAGAAGGGGTTAGGTTGTGTTTTGATGCAGCACGGGAAAGTGATTGCCTATGCGTCGCAACAGCTAAAACCGTATGAGGTGAATTACCCGACCCACGACTTGGAGTTAGCAGCCGTGGTATTTGCATTGAAAATCTGGAGGCATTACTTATATGGTGAGACATGTGACATCTTCACAGACCATAAAAGCCTCAAGTACATTTTCACACAGAAGGAGTTGAACATGAGGCAGAGGCGTTGGTTGGAACTTTTGAAGGATTATGATGCCAACATTCAGTACCATCCGGGTAAAGCCAATGTTGTGGCAGACGCTCTTAGCAGGAAGTCGGGCATGATTGCTAGTCTTGAGATTGAGCCTAGAATACTCAGTGAATTAGATCAGATGGATGTGGAGTTATGTGTTCGGGGATGTGATGGTTACTGGGCTAGTCTAAAGGTCGAGTCTAACCTTATACTACGGATCAAACAAGCTCAGAAGGATGATGGTGAATTGTGGTCTATTGTTCAGAATGTGGAGGAAGGCAAGCAAGCAGAGTTTCGTGTTGATCGTGATGGAGTTGTTTGGTTTGGTGATCATTTATGTGTTCCTGATGATCTTTCTCTTCGTGAAGCTGTGTTGTCTGAAGCACACAGTTCTCCTTTCACTATTCATCCGGGTTCTACTAAGATGTATAGGGATTTGAGGCAACATTTCTGGTGGAATGGTATGAAACAGGATGTGGCGATGTATGTGGCTAAGTGTATGACCTGTCAGAAGGTTAAGATTGAACATCAGCGCACTAGTGGTCTTCTGCAACCCTTGGATATTCCTACTTGGAAGTGGGATCAGATCTCTATGGATTTTGTGACCGGTTTACCTCGTACTCTCAAGAAACATGATACTATTTGGGTGATTGTCGATCGTTTAACTAAATCCGCTCATTTTCTGCCTATTCGGAAAGATTATTCGATTAGTAAGTTGGCGCAAATCTTTCAGCAGGAGATTGTCCGTTTGCATGGTACACCAGCTGCTATTATATCCGATAGAGATCCTCGTTTTAATTCTCGTTTCTGGAAGAGTCTACATAAAGCTTGGGGTACTCAGCTCAAGTTCAGTACAACTTTCCATCCGCAGACCGACGGACAGTCAGAACGCACCATTCAGACGTTGGAGGATATGTTGAGGTCCTGTGCTCTAGAATGGACGGGACATTGGGATGAATACTTGTGTTCGGTGGAGTTTGCATATAATAACAGTTGGCATAAGAGTATTAAAGCAACACCTTTTGAGCTGTTGTATGGTCGGAAGTGTAGGGCTCCTGTTTGTTGGAATGAGGTTGGTGAACGTCTCATTGAGGGGCCCGAGTTGATCGAGGAGACTAATGAGAAGGTTGCTACTGCTAGGGAAAAGCTCAAGGAAGCTAGAGCTAGACAGAAGAGTTATGCAGATCATCATCGTCGTGCCTTAGAGTTTAATCCTGGTGATCGCGTTTTCCTTAAGATTTCTCCGTTCCGTGGTGTTAAACGTTTTGGTATTAAGGGGAAACTTAGTCCGTGTTATATTGGTCCGTTTGAGATCTTAGACCGTGTTGGTGAAGTTTCGTACCGTTTGGCATTACCTCCGCAGCTTTCCCATGTGCATAATGTATTCCATGTATCACTTTTGAGGGGATATAACTATCACCCACTCCATGTTGCTTCGTATCCGTTTGACCAAATTCGAGAAGATTTGTCCTTTGTTGAGGAGCCTGAGGCTATTTTGGAGCGTCAGGATCGGGTCATGAGAAACAAAACTATTCCGTTTGTTAAGATTCTTTGGCGGAACCATCCCGAGAGCGAGGCTACTTGGGAGACGGAAGAATCGATGCGTGCTATTTATCCGCATTTCTTTTTGTGATTCGGTACGTTCGTTTTGACCTTCCTATTTCAATTTCGCGGACGAAATTTTCTTTTTAAGAGGGGAAGAATTATAACACCCGGCACTCCTATACGTCTTATAACATTGAACATCACATAAGTATCTAAAAACTTATTACTTGAAACATCTACCAAGTACTAATATTATAATCTAAGTATGAATAAATTTGACACAACCTATGTTTCTCATCTATATCTCACACGTTAAACATTTAAAAGTTATTTAGTAGACCGAATTTTGTTTTAAATATTTGTACACAATATAAGCAACACAATATTTTACCTTAAGGCTAATTTATCACACGTCTACTTAAGTCTTGACATAGGCCGAACTTATTTTAAATGTAACATATGAAATATGACTAGATAGACTTGGAAGATTTGAAAACTTGAAAGAGTCTTGGTCCTCCCTACCTTTCGGCAGATCCTACCCTTATCTTTCCCCACTTTCCTTCATTTATTCAACCACATTTCACACTCACAACAAAACACACAAACCCTAATTCATAAAACATTTTGGCTGCTACAAATTCTGTGAGATTCGAGCTTGGAAAAGGGTGCAACCGAGGCTGTGAAAAGTGGTGATCGGTTGGGTTATTTTCTGGTCCGAGGTTGTGGTTTTGGTCGTGGTGTACCACAGGTTCGAGTGGTGTTGGGTCGATTTGATTTCGGTTTGGTTTCATCTTGGTTTCTTAGTCCTTTTGATCCGGTCACGCGACGAGGGTGTTTCTATCACCTAAATCTTGTTTTGTTTCCTTCCATTTGAGTTTAATACACTCGTACAACATGTCCACTAATAAACATATGAATCGGCATATAAGAATACGTAAGAAATGATTATATTGTCACATAAAATGATACAAGAGTTGCATGAAACAAACTATGAATTGGCTAAATTAAAACATGCATGTATATGTTATATATTCTGGTCTCACATGAAATGATAAAAACATTCACTTAAAATCATAGAATGAGCTATATGAATTAACGATTCCGAAATCTACACTAATCAATCGTAATCTGTTTTGCGTCGACTCATGTTTTCTGTGTGGAATTGTTTTGCATTCGATCCATATATATTGGTTTCGACTCACGTACATTTTGTTTCAATCTGTTTTCATTTCGATCTAATATACGTTAACCAGATCCTATAAATGAGCTAAATGATAAGAGAATAAATGCATGTATACTAGTTACTAGTTGCATGAAATGATAACATGAGTATCACATAAAATTATAAAACGTTACATGATATGATATCTATTTTTTTTCCACATGAAACAACAATCTGAATGCATATTGCTCGGTTCTATTATTTTCTGTTTCGATTTGTTTCTCTAAAACTGATACGAGTTAGAAAGATAAAGAAGATTTCATGCATGTTTGTTGCTTTTCTGGTTTCACTATCGGATCATAAAATAATATGAAAAGGGTGCGAGTCGAAGTCGGCATGTTTCTGTTATAACAAGAAGGAATGATTTTGCATGCATACTAATTCTAAAACATTTAGCCTAACTTGTATTATTTTCATATTTAACCCTAAACTTGTGACATTGACATTTTAACTTTTAACTATTAAAATGGTAATAATTAAACCCTAATCTTATATATTAATCATTTTGAGCACTTAATTCTATTTAAATGTTAATTATAAATATATTTGGATAAATTTACTAATTCGAAAAAACTTACTAAATTTTGAAACATACTAATTCGGGAAAGTTATTAAATATGAGAACTTACTAAATATGGCAAGTTACTAAAAATGGAAAGTTTCTAAAAATAGAAATAAACCTAAAATGAGTAATCTTATTTAAAATGAGCGTATAAGTAATACTTGGTTATTAGTTCGTGTAGATCCGTCGAGGAGGGAGTAGTTTCCATTTCCGTTTGCTTTCTGTGGTTGGTATTTGGTTGCTTTGCATAAGGTACAGATATACTATTCCTTTTCGGTAGGGACTTCTCATGACTTTCTCGTTGATTCTTGACTTTGCTATGACCCCTTTTGATATGAGCCATTGCTATGATCCCTTTTGTTTTGATCCATGTGATATGATTCGTTGATATGATTCTATGATTTGATATCCGTTTGCTATTCGGTTGCTATGATATGATTCAGTTCAGTTTGATATGTTCTGTTGGATATGATATGATGTTGGATATGACATGATTTGTTATGTTCTTATGCCCGAGTTTTTATTCTACTCATGGAGGTACCATGGGCGTGTCATCGAAGCACCGATGGCATGACACTTTCTGTGGAGGTGTGATTGATCCACGGCGTCCCCATTTTGTCGGATATATTATGTGATCACTTGGATATTATGATATGTATGATTTGCTTTGTAGGGGGGGCGTATGGATGCATCCTAGGTATGTCGGATTTTGTGTAGGGTGAATGTGAGTGTGTGCTTACACTTCTTCACGTTGGAGGCTCGCGACTCCATTTGGTACTTAGAGGTCTCCCCTCTTTGTGCATGTAGGATTTGTCGGATATGTGATTATATGGTAGGAGACCTATTCGAGTATCTCGTTAGGTCGGCTCGTGGCTTTCCTATGTTTCTTATGTCTATTCGAGTATCTCGTTAGACGCATCTTTGTTGATACGTACTCTATGATTCTGATTATTATCTGATTATGCTTACATTTGATATCTCTATTATGCTTCATTTATTTGACTTGTGATACATTATGCTCATTCTTATGATCCTTCTCATTTCGTTTGCTTATTACTATTGCTTTGCATATATATCTGTTCACTGGGCTTTTTATGCTCAGCCGCGTTTTCTTTTCCATGCGGCAGGTAATAAGCGGGAATCTGGGCTCGAGCGTTGAGAGTAGGAGCATAGCGGTCCTACCTTATTGAGTTTCCCCATTGTTTGGATGATTTTCGAATTTATGTTGGATACTTTATTCCTTTCCATTTTCTTTTAGACTTATGTTGGGATTTTGTAATGTTTAAGTCTTGATGTTCATGACTTATGTTATTTATGAAGTCTTCCGCTTGCGTTATATTCTTTGTATGTTCTGATATGTCACCATAATGTGATACTTCTACCCTTCTCGGGTTGGGGTGTTACATTGATTCAGCTAGAAAACTATTTAATGAATCCCCTGAAAAAACTAAGTGTACCAGCATGGAACACTATGATATCTGGTTATGCTCAAAATGTGGTAACCGATAAGGCAGTTCTTTCAAAACTAAGCTTTTCTAAGTAGAAAGTCCAGATTGGTAAATTACTCACGGACTTGAGTAAAAAAGTCAAAGAAAGAAGTCATATTCTTTGCTTGTGTAAAGATTTTGTATCATTAATCCTGAATGATCTGTTGTAAATAATTAATTACACGGAGCTTTTATTGAATATTGAAATCCAAATTCTCTGCAATCTATACATGGAAAGATAAACATGTGTTGAAGACTTGATTTTTTTATTTTTCATTTTTTATTTTTTTTTATTTTTTAACCAGGGAAGACTTTAAGTTGATACGACGAGTTTTTGTTTAGCGTTGATATATAGACTTATTATTATACTTAATCCATATAATTTATTAACAAGTGTCATACAATTATTCTTTCTCATCATTTCTCACTAATTAACTTTTCAAATGAACCAATCACATCTTTAAGTCTAAGTTTAGGTTTTAGTTTTAAGCATACAATTCATTTTCCTTTTGGTCAAGTGGAAAAGTTGAATTTTTCAACAATGATCAAATGTGAGAGAAATGAAATGTTGAAAATTAAAATAATTAAGGAAATGTTGAAACTTAATATGCATTGAATGAGTAATGAATCTTCCTCAACACGCTCCAATATCAATTCACGGTCACTATTTTTGTCAACTATTAAACTCACACTTGCCTTCTTCTCCAAAACGCATTTCACAATTATAAACAGGGTTCTAAATAGCGCGCTATAGCGGCGCCATAGCGTGAGGCGTGGCCTCTACGTTACGAAACAGGTCAAGGCGTCATCTCTAGGCGTAGCGTGCAACAAAGCGTGATAAGGCGTGATAAAGCGCGCTATAGCACAAGGCGTGGCGCCATTTTTTGAAGCTTTTAAGATTTTAATTTTTTTTTAAATTTTTTTAAAGAGATTTATTGGACTTGAGCTTATTTACAAGTATTTATTCGGGCTTAGTAAATCAATAACTGAGTTTTAAGCGTATTAGCTAACTAATATTAACAACTCTATAAATATTTTTTGCCGCTTTGAATCACGCCTTAAAAACGCTATGACGCAACGCCTCACGCTAAAGCTTGAGGCTTGGCTATGCCGCTATGCCGCGCTTCACGCTATTTATAACCTTGATTATAAATGATATCAGTTTCAATTTTTGCACCGATTCTATTCATATGCTCCTTTATTCCACCATAAACAAAAACAAGGCCGAATACTTTCAGTTTTGTGGTTGGGCCAAAGATTTTGGTTATTAAAATTTTTAGCTTGGGCCGAGTTGTCTTTAGAGTTTAGACTACCACTTTGAGTTGGGATGGGATGAGGGTTCGAGGTGAATTTTCAGGTTCGTTGAAATCATCTACAGAGCTATTTAACGTGAGGCCGTGAAAGACAAAGTATTAACTGTGAGGAAAACATAAAATAAAAAAAATATTATTTGTCGAAAATTGTGTTACAAGATACCTGCCGCTACAACGTGCGGACCCTACTAGTATAAGTTTAAGTATATTAGTAACAACTAGCTTGGTACCCGCGCAAAGTAGCGGGATAAAAAAATATGCAGTTTTGTCGTATCTTGATCCTTGAGCGATATGCAATAATTGTCGGTATATGACGGTTTACCGGCTTAATAGTTCTAAAAAGATAAATGTGTGTTTAAATTTCCGTAAAAGATATTAATACAAATATAGATTTTCATAATTATATTCATTTGAGCTTATTAAAAATTGAATGTATATGACAAATTTAGAACTTTAAATTTGTAGGTTTGTAACATCCATTTTAATACTAAAATTTAATGTATTATTAGTGTACATTATAATGCAGTTAGTGTAGTGTAGTATTTAATTATAAGAATTACTAAATATAGTAACATGTGTAAGCTTAAAAATTAAGCATTTTATTTATAAAAGTCCTAAATGCATTATAGATAGACTAGCAGGGTACCCGCGCGTTATGGCGGCGGGTACCCTGAAATAAAAATTTTCTCATGTATTTTTGTTTATTATGTTCTTTTTGACAATAAATTTACGGATATCAAGAATTTCATGCGACGTATTTCAACTCCTTAATTAATGTCAATGTTTTTCATTATAAAATTGTGATAATAAATATTAGAGGTGGCAATTTGTGATCAAAAAACAAAAAATGAGCTAATTTGGGTATATTTTGCCCACCTTTTTTTGAAATGGGTGTGTATGGCTATTGAAAAGTTAAATGGTCACTAAAGGGCACATAATTTCTCTCAATTGTAAAACATTACGATCGTTTTTAAAGAAAAACATATCGATTTAATATATTTAATTTTTAAAATATAAATGGGGTGTTACGTTTAAGGAATCTATTTCGTCTTTTTGGGTCTTTTTTAAAGCAATTCGTATAACATGAGCCGTTTGGCCAGTGCCCGTTTAGCCCGTGCCCGTTTGGTCTGTGCCCGTTCGGCCTCAAGCCCATTTGGCTCGTTGCCCGTTCGGGCTTGAATATTTTTATAATGTGCTTTATTATACTACTTAGGGCATCTACTATGCTGGTTTATGAAAAGGTTTATAAAATGATGAAGAGGTTTAAGAATTTATAAACCATAGTGAGCCTCCATTTCAAGCTTATGTGTCATGAAATGGTCTAGGATATTGAACCTTTTCATAATTTAATGCCTTTGATTTTGATTATATGTGGAGTTTATATCACTTGAAAAGGTTTATAACATAGTGGGGATAGGTTTATAAAACCAAAAGGTTTATAATTTAATATCATAACACAAGTATAAACCTTTTAAAAGGTTTAACATAGTGGATGACCTTATAATGCATATTGCACCTTCTCTCATATTTAATTTTTAAGATTTTCATATTTAGATTTTAAGTAAAATACAAGTGATAAAACACAAAGAACAAGTATTTAAAGCACAATATTTTAAGGTCAACATATCTCTTATACATGTACAATTAGTACACCCCATCACATATTAATACAAGCCATAAAACACAAAGCACAATGATTTAAAGCACAAGTATGTACATGTCATAAAACAAGTGAATACGAAAAGTAAAGGACACGGGTTAAGCACGATCAAAACCAGTGAATATGATAAATTCTTGGGATGATGTTGTAGATAGTTAATCTCTAATACTATGTTTGATAATGTTAAGTTGTCAACCCATTACAGCGAAATACAACTCAGTTTAATAGGATAACACTTAAGAAAAAAAGGATGATCAACAAAATAATAATAATAATTATTATTATGTTAGCACAAGTATATTCCTGGAAACATATTCGAATTTATTTTCCAGAAGAACCTATGTGGTAGATAATAATCAAATATCAAAATGGAAGGAATAAAAAAAAAAAAAATCAATTTAACTTTGGAATCAAGTTGTTAAATATAGAGATAACTCCTTGGAGTACGGAAAAAGTCTTGTGCATGGCATTGTTGAACAACTGAGATACAGAATGGTGAGAAAGGAGGAGGCGTGAAATTCTATAGAATAATATGTTAATAAACCCTAATATTGAATAAGCCAGGAAACATACTCCACATATATTAACATTAAGATAATGGGCTTTTTAGTTTTTCTATTCGTAAAAATTTTAAGTGAAAATTTCTTTTAATTTAAAACTTAAATGTATCAACATTAGACATTCGCATATATGTCTAAATTTAATACGAGTATCAAACTTGCATTTTTTTTATAACAATATCTCAACATTATATTTATCAAAATAATCTTATACTTAAACATGTTATTGTAAGAACATTGAAAACTATAAAGGATATTGTGCACCGGGAAGGCAACAAATAAAAGTAGATAAACTACAAATGATAGAATAAATAATAGTTGATTAATGATATTTAACGGAAATCTCACTCCACCGGATAAGACTCATATGCGTATCAAATCAAAAGATATGGTACATTATGACTCAAATGACACAACCATCGGATTAATGGTGATACTTCGTTGTCTAAAGATGTTGCAACTGATGATGCATAAGAATAACTAGCATATTCTTTGTTATGTCATATCATATTTCATTTAACAATAATGCTTTGCTCCAACACATGTGTCTATGATGCTATTTATGTTTCTATCTTTATTTTCGAATCTTTTGTTTATCTGAATATTAATTAGTTTGTAATAGTGTTGTTTGATTTTATTTTAATTTAAGATAACCTCAATTCGTAAGGTTATTGTAGTAGAAACGTAACCGAATAACATTTGTCATCCGAAAAATATAATTTTAGGGTACCCACCGCCGCATCGCGCGAGTACCCTGCTAGTTTAAGTGACATTTAATGCATGAATATTAATATTGTTTAAGTTGGTTGTACAATATGATTGATAACTTGTATTTCTTATGTAAAGGGTGTCTTAATAACTGCATTAATTGTATTTATTGATTAGTTAATTAATTGAATACATTAAATATCTTGACCACATTAGTAGTGCTTTGTATTTTGTACATTAAGCTTTAAGACTTGTAAGTCTTAAAATTAATATTGATGAGAAAGATCATTAATAGTGATTTGTGTATTGTACAATAAGCATTATGGCTTGTAAGTCTTAATTTTAAGACTAAGAGGAGAGAGATTCATCCATACATTATATGTGATATAGATATAGATTATATATTATAGATAGTGTTTAGTATTATATAACAAGCGGAATTGCCTGCGCGTTGCTGCAGGGCTTATTTTTTTGTTAAAACATTTAGGCAAACCACAACTTAAATTCTTGATATATATGCATGCCGAAACAACACATATTACTATAACAGTTAGCCATGTAGCAACTGAAACTAATATGTTAGTAACCCAATCGTATCCCGTCGTTTTTGTGCACATAAAACTAAAGTGACTAACGACACTCGTTGGTATAAGCGTTCATGAAAGGCCGCAATATGCAATTATATTATGCTAACTTTTTGCAACTTTAAAAACCATATCGTGGGACAAAGCAATAGATCAAATAGCTATGTCCAAGCACACTAAAACAATCTTACATCTCCATAAAAGATCTTGACTACAACATATCAAGATATTATCACCTCAAATAAAGATACCGACTAAAACCCCCAAAAATTGAATAGCCACACACTTTAATAAACCTTGAAAATTGACGATGGGGTTGTGCTTGTTCACTTTCCTCACCCTTGTTTCACTTTCCATGGTTCAAGAATCCAATGACTTTGTAGGCCGAAAGTTTCTTTCTTTAAGTGATCTAGCCACTACCAAAAAGGATGGTTCTATCTGGTTCTATCTGGGTTGAACCCTTTACACAATCTGTCTGACAAACAAATGGCAAAAGACTTGTATGATATTGCTTACAAAAACAGCTTTATACAACAAAATAACACAAAAAACAGATACGGAGTTTAATAAGAAATCACAAACATTCGCAAAACTATCTCAATTCAAATGCACGAAACATTTCTACCAAGCTGTGGAATCCATGTTTTAATAAAATTATCGACAAAAAAATATATAATTTGTTCGATCCTAATGAGATATTTGTAAGCAGTTATATAAAAACAATAAGAATCAAAGTAGTATGAGGTTGAACTAAGGAGCCTCTCTCAGTTGCCTTATGAGACGAAGGCGAAAGACACTATCAAAGAAGTCTTGAATCTAAGCCTCCTATACAATCAACTTCTAGCCGAGCCTATTTTGTCACCTCTCCGTCACCATGAAGCAGTTTGAGAACCTATGTAAAGTAGATAAATTAGTATTCTAGAGAAGAAGAAAACATTAATATGGTCATGCCATGTCATTACTGAACTTTTAGCCTAGCAACTCATCTAAATGAGGGACTTACAATGCTCATTTGGGGCCAAGCATGTGATGCACGTCGGATACAGAGCATAGAAGCAAGAGTCATCCTCTCGATCTAGTCGGCATCATAGTCATTACCCAACCTTTAGTCCAACAATCGTGCAAATTTTCCACTGCTCAAAATTGGCCTTGCTTGGATACAACAATTTTTTGGTCTTAAACTGAAGCAATTGCCGACAAACCAAAAACTAAACATAACGAATTCTTACAATTTCGACCCATTTACTAATGAATTGGCCAATTTGGGATTATTATTTATTATTCTTTTTTTTAATGGGATGCGGTTTAAATAGTTCATTTAGTACAACAGGTCAAACGGGTTGAGGTCACGTGAAGTCTGATTTTCGACTGTTATTATTGTAATTCTATTGTCTCTATAACCATACTTACATTATTATTGTAGTGCTATTGTTTTGATAACCATAATTAATCATTAATTAAGAACATAAAATTTAAACAAATGGGCAAAGAAGTAGTTGCATGTCATCCCAACCAGACCTGCACCTAAACCGGTCCATTTTAACCCATATTAAAGTGAACCATTTCAACCCGAACTGATTTTCACCTATGACCTAACCCAACCATCTTGCGACGTAGACATATTTTGGAATTGTAAATAGACATACCCACATAACCAAGCTCTCTTCACCCTTAGGATATGCACTACTCATTGGTTTCCTTCCCGTAAGAAGTTCAAGAAGCACAACACCAAAAGCATAGACATCGATTTTTTTAGTAACTTTTCCATGCATAAAATATTCCAGAGCCAGGTAACTGCATCAAATAAGGTCATGATTGATTGAATAAGTAAGCAACTTTCATTTAGTAAATGCATCATATAAGGTCATGATTGATTAAAACTTTCAGTTTCATTTAATCTTCTTATTGGAAAGAAGTAAGATTGATGGTTATTACAATCTTTTTACTCGGCAGATAAAATGAAATGTTATAGTAAAAGATACGAACCCGAATGTGCCAGCAACATCGGTACAGATTATATGCAGCCCGGCGGGCATAGCCCATTTAGCGAGACCAAAATCTGAGAACTATAATACGGAGAAAAAAAAAAAAAAAAAAAGCACGATCAGGTTAACAACAAATTTAACTTCGGAGGTAGCTGATGTGCATTTTGGAACCAAATATCCAATGATTATTATTAACACTAACGGTAAGCTGCAATTATCAGTTGTAGATGTTTGGATGAACAACTTCTAATTATATGATCAAATTCAAATNAAAAAAAAAAAAAAAAAAAAAAAAAAAAAAAAGCACGATCAGGTTAACAACAAATTTAACTTTGGAGGTAGCCGATGTGCATTTTGGAACCAAATATCCAAGGACTATTATTAACACTAACGGTAAGCTGCAATTATCAGTTGTAGATGTTTGGATGAACAACTTCTAATTATATGATCAAATTCAAATAATCAGTTTCATACCTTTAACAACAAAAGTGATTCTCAAACTATGAATTATTTGCTCTCTTAGCCACAACAATAAATCACCATTTATCCGTCCACTGGTAACCTAAAACGACATAAAATCAAACCAATTAGCCACAACAATAAATTACCATTTATCCATCTCTCTAGAGTTTCAAATTCCTACTTTGTACCTGCTCTGTTACTGTTTCAGCATTTTCATCAGTGCATTTGCTCTCTTATCTGCATCAGCGACTTCCAACTTTAGGATATCGATTTCTTAAGAAAAAGAAATCATAATTTTCTCTATTGCTTTGCGTTGCTCAATGTTATTCGTGTCCGCTTTTGTTTCATACTCAACTGTGGCCCTGTTAACAAAGGGGACCAAAAAGTTCATTTGGGCGTGTTGTGTTTTCATGGATTGAATTTCAAATCAATATATGAAGCAACCTCTTAACATAATTACTCATTTCCTGCATAAATAGTGAACCATTAGATCGTCATTATTAGTTGCGTTATACGAAATTGCGACATAAAAACCACCTTACCATTCCTTCTTTATAATATTTTCGTTTTTTCCTGCTAGCCCTTTATAGATACTGAGATCGCGCCTTTATCATAACTCCGATAAACCATAATAAGCTCATACCAAATTGACATCCTTAACTGAAAAGACCGTAGCTCAGGAACCCGTGCCAAATACCCAGACACCAAGAGTTAATGTATTTCTGCAAGCGACAGAAACATCCAACAAAGATACCAAAAACACCATAGCTCGCGGTCTGTATCAGCAACTTAAATGTCAAGCAAGCATCAGCCCACTAAACTGAAAGAAACCATCAAAAAACTAATCAAACTTTTTTCTTTTTCTCTCTCCTTTTTTTTAGGCCACATGCTTATAAACTGCAACTCATGTCTTATAAATAAGCCATAAGCTCAACTAAGCAACCTCATAAGCCAAAAAAAAGTAATGCTATGAACTTTATGAAAAACCTTAAAAATCTGAAACCATACCCAACTGAACATAAGGCCAAATTTGAAAATAACTAATTCATAAAAAAAACAGGATGAAACCTTAATCTTAATTTACAATAAAAATCAAAACGAANTTTGAAAATAACTAATTCATAAAAAAAAAAACAGGATGAAACCTTAATCTTAATTTACAATAAAAATCAAAACGAAAAAGATTGAATCTTTATAATAATAAAAATATGATTAAACCTTGAGATAAGAGACACTTACCAGCTTTATTAGGATGTGGACCGCCTTTCTTGACCCCGCCATAATCCTTGCTACACCGCGGCCTCTGCTTCCCGTCACATATAACCCGCTCTTTTTTGTGGGTTTGATCGAATAACAATTGATTGATGGATGTTTTGATTTGTGTTGTAGTGGGTGTTTTTTGGGCCTTTTGATTATTAAATTAGTGTGTTTTTTTTGTGAAATTATTTTAGGTTGGTGGTTTTGATGAAATGTAGAAGAAGAATCAAAGGCGCTGGAAATTTCTAGGAGATCATAGAAAGGTTTGTTATGCAGAGTTACCGTAGTATAGTACTGATTTGGTATCACATGTGTGGACGTGGTTTCATAGTACAGAAATTAGGTTTTTAAAAAAGGTTTAATGACTTTTATATTCGTATTACGGAGTCACTACGGGAAAACGGGAGTGAACAGAAACATTTGCAACTCATTTGGGCGAATGAAAAAGAGCCACACGGCCCACTACCAACTGTTGGTCAACTGTACATGAAATATAATTACTTTGGCAACCAATAGCGGGAAAGATTAGCTGAAAACGGACACCTTAAAATTTTACTATTTGCCCCGTTCAATTTTCCCTTTTAGTATATATTATAATATGTTTTGCCTAAAATGGAATCAATGACGCAAGAAATAATGCATCGGATCACGTTGGCTAATTTTAAACATAGTTGACATTGATTTAATATAAACAAAATAACGTATGTCTACAGACAAGACCTGCATGTACAACTGTACAAGTATTAATTCAATCGCACCTTTAGTCATTACCAATTACAAAAAAATTAAGATATTCAACCAACATTATAATAATAAAAGGTGTGTAAAACAATAATGTTAAGTTGAGGTACGGGACCTAAACAACCATAAAGAAACTATATTAATTGGTTGTGTATTTATTGTAATACTAGGCGAGTACCAACGTATAGCGGCAGACAATTAACGATATGCGATATTGTAGTAAGTGTTTCGTTTAACGATTAAAATAAAACGTGAAAAGATCAAAATGAAATTGCAAACGGTTGTAACATATGATAATTCAACTCTAGCAAATATTATTAAGATGTATCAAATGATATATAAAAATATTTAGTGAGACTGAAAAGTAAAACATTATATCAATTATGAGATACTAACCACATACATGTCATGATGATTGATGAATACTTGTATGTTGAAAATGTAACAAAAAAGTAGATCATATAAATATTTAGGAAGTAGTATTAAACTATCATTAATAGTCAAATAAGATAAGAGTAATAGCATGGTTCCTACTTGAAACACTTGTGGTGCCATGTTCCGTGAAAAGGCCAGGTTGTCGTGGTCATTTTACAAAATCCTGCCAAGATATGAGTCTTTCTTTTTGCTTACAAACAATATGGTTTAGAATCCCTGCCAAGTCTTGATATTTTGAGTCTTTCTTTTACGCTGCACAATAGCAACTAAAAGCGTCACTTTTAAAAGCCTAAAACTTTGGAACAATCTTTTATATAATAAAAGAATTACATCATTTCGGAGTGTTTTTATAAAACCCTTCTCATTGAAAAAAAAAATTAGACCAATAGGAGAGCTCGATTTTGCCATATAGGCAAAATCGAGCAATATGATTGGCCAATAGAAAGTCAAAATTAAATTGATTGTGGTCAAACTTAATAAATTTGGTGGAGAAATTTGATTAAGAAAAAAAAATGCATAAAAATATAGGTGTCAAATTTATGAAAACAAAAACTTAAAAAAAGATGAAGTAATTAATAGAACTTTAATGGTTGAATTTTAAATAAATTATATAGAGCTAAGTGTAAAATTACAAATTTCCATGTTTTTTAATAACTTTAGAAAAAACACAAATAAAACCCCTTACACTTTATATTCCTTATACTTTATAATATTAACTTTGTTTAAAATTACATGAGTATTAGTATTATTTAGACTTTCATCAATTAGAATATTTTTAAATGGGTAATATCAGTGGCGGACCCAGGATTTTCCAAGGCGGGGGGCCAAAAAATTTTTTTTTGATAAAAGGCGTGATTCACTTTAATAAAAAGGTCATAATTTTTTTTTTATTATTTTTTTTAACACTAAAAACTAAGGTTTTTACATTTTTGGCTTCAAGGTGGGGGCAATTTGATTTTTTGGAGGGGTGCATTTTAATAAAAAGGTCCCAAAAAAAATGTTTACACTAAAATCTGAACTTTTTCGGCGAGTCGTGGAGGGCACCGCCCCCAAATTCTATGCCTGGGTCCGCCCCTGGGTAATATTGTTATTTTTAAACTTTAATCTATTACAATATTTTTTTAAATAAGGACCCATGTTAATATATTTAAAAGTTTAATTTATGCGTACACGAGTTTGAATATTAAATACGGTTAAATTATTAAAACGGGAATATATATATCAAACGGTAAGCACGAATTACGGTGTTATGAATATAAATATACGTGATTCTACTTATAACAACAACTCATGAAATTGTTATTTAAAATTTATATATGAATATCCATAAAAGCATTTTAAAAACTTTACGAAGCATATTTTAACTTCATTAACGCTCATTATATGCTACTAAACTCGCACCTTTTGTACAATATGATATCAATAGTTAAAGTTAAACAATAACATCAACATCAACCTCAGCATGTCTATCAGCTAAAAACGTTCTACAAAGCTAATTTACTCATTTTGACAAGTGATATGCTCTATTAGGCTCCACCTTCTATTTTTTAACCCAAAGTCTATAATTGAGAATCTCATATTTACGTATAAGTCTGAAAGAAATGAAGAAAAAAAGTGTACGTTTTGTGCCAATAGTTTCGAGAATTAGATGATTGATGTTTCTTTCAGGATGTTTTATATACCAGTTGGTCCTTATGCGTTGTTTGTTTGAACTTGACACATTAAGAGACTTCATCACCAAGTACGCTAAAGTTGTAACCATAAAACCCCCGAAACTACACCTGATGCATCAACTACGGATTTACTTTGAAGGTTACTTAGAACATATATTTGATATAATAATTTGCTTATATGGTATATGTGTTTATTGAATTTTAAAATCAAGTTGTCTCTTGAATTTTCATATACTCAAAAGGCTAACTCACATAATCCCAAGTTAACATTATATAAATGCCTTTGTCTCAGGCACTCATATGTGTTGCATTAACCTTATTCCAAAGTTGCAACAAAAAAACAAATCTCACAAGTATTTGATGAGTTAATTGCTTTGGAATTTGTTGTAATATAGAATAATGATGATCTAGAAAGAGATGTAACTAATGTGTCTTCTTCACTTGAAAATCTGCTGCGAAAAGAATGAGCCGGTTTACTAAAGTAGGACTTGCTTAAGTTATTGGAGTTTGGGACTGTTATTTTCTACTAATTACAGTACGTTTTTAAAGGGTTTTGGGACCGTCTTTGTAGTTAGATTCAGTGGTGATTAGGATTGTTTTAATGGTTGTCTTAATAAGGGTTTTTATGACTGTTTTAATTGCATAATTCAAGGTGTTTGAGACTGTTTTTAATAGTTGAATTGATGGGTGCTTGAAACTGACTTGATAGCTGAATTCAAGGGCGTCTAAGACTATTTCAATTGCTAATTTTTGGGGTGTTTGGAACTTTTTTTTTGAACGGTTGAATAATTAAAGCTAGATCAAACTAGCAAAAGAAAAACAAACAAAATTACATATGCGGGTTTTGCATCCGCGCGTTCCAGTTGATTTTGCCCTTACGATTACTATTACATAACCAATTAAAAGAAAAAAGAACTACCAAATCGAAAAGCTGATGCTTTTTAAGTCTTGAGCAATCAAACGCCACTGAGTTCCGGTACATCCAAAGGATCCAGATAAGAGTAACACAAGTTGTGTTTAAGATCCTTTGTTTCTTAGAACCTCTACTGTGCCCATCGATCCATTGAAACATGTTGGACATATTAACGAATTCTGGAATATGAAGATCCAACCATAACGCGATTCTGTTCCATAACTCCAAAGCAACATTACCCGCAAAAAACACATGATTACTATCTTCCAAATTACTGCTGCAACACGGACACAAGAGTGAATCCATATCAATCCCTCGGCGATCTAGATTGGAATTGTAATAATAGCCGAATACGTACAGGGGTGTTGCGACTGTTTTTAATAGGCATTGTTATTGCAAAATAAATTTGACTTATACTAAATTAATAGATGTAAAGTTCAAAACATTTTAAGACAATATATTCGGTATTAAATACATGATAAAAAATTTTCTGTCAAAACTCCGTGCGTGCACGGGTATTATAACTAGTTATAACTTCAAAAAACCAACTTGATATTGAACGAAAATGGTACCAGATTGATTCTAACTTTCAATAAAACTCATTAATGTCTAAAAAATGTCCCTCGACTTCTTGGACATAAGCTCCTAATCCAATGATGCAGCAGCGAGTCATTATTATATTTAGTTTCATAACTTTCCGCTTATGAAATCTGAAGTGTGTTATGTTCATAAGTTCCCTAAATTAGTTTCAAAGGCTGACTCCTCCCAAACTAACCAGTTAACCAGGTGTGGTCAACAAGTCAAATCTGAGAGAGGAGAGATCAATTTATGATCCGGTGTAAGCACAGTGTATCCCCGGGTCGTTAAGTCCCAGCGAGATTGAAATTGTGTTTTGGAAACGTTTTAGAATGAGTGATTCAGGAATGGTAACCAGATAAAGATTTGGATATGATTTTACACTACTGATAATGATAAAAATAACTGTTAGAACCTAGGTTTATCAACGTTTCATCAAGTCTCGGTTATTTCATCATTTGTAATAGGTTGCTAAGTTATTTAATCATGTTATGTTTAAGGGTAAGCCCTTTACTCGTCCAATGGGCCTAAAGCCCATACGAATTAGAGAAGGGAAGAGAAGGGAGTGTTGCCCTAGCTCTTCACCTATAAATAGGACATCTATGTAATGCTTACTCTTGTTGGTTATTTC
>LBNU01002269.1:0-14770 GCA_014162995.1 Artemisia annua
TTATGCGAACCAAGTGTATGATCTTCCCGGTAATTTGGATGCTTTTAATGCCATGTATGGTACCAAGCTTCAAGGCCCTAGGAAGTAATTCATTTCGTTGTTCTTGTTATCATTGAGTTGTGGTTTGATTTCTAGTTTTTAGAAATTAGGAAGTATCTTGTTATGTAAGCTTTTAGCCTATGTAACGGGCTGAGATGTGGGACTTCACCCATATCCATTGTACTTAAAAGTTTTTTGGTTAATATATTTACCAGGGTGCAGGATTACTCCCCTTTACCCCAAAAAAAAAAACTTTAGAGAGAAATAATTAGCAAAAATCAAAAGTGGGGAAGATTAAAATTAGGTCAACCTTCTGGCGATGACATGATTTTAGTCAAAAAGTTTCCTCCTCACCCTCCCACTCAAAGTCAAAAAATGATAATTTTTGTCGTTTAGTGGGTTTGGCGAGGACATGAGTGTCATCGCCCAAATTTCCATCTTCAGTTCTTCTTTTTGTTGTAGTGTGACCAATATCACTTGGCGAAATTCGCTTTTCTTAAACCCATATTTTTTGTGTTTAAATACCGAAGGTTAATTGGTTATGAGATGGGAAAATGATTCTAACAATAGTTTTGATGTTAACCTTTCTTGAGAATGTGTGTAAGCCTTAGTGAGTTGACATTCGTTGATAATTTATTTGCAATTATTACTGTAAGAGAAAATATTAAACACGTTAAAGTGGTCTAGTGGTCGGACATATGATATCTTTAAATTAAAAGAGATGTAACGTTTAACACTTGTGCATATGCGGGGTGACTAAAGAATCATTCGAAAATGATCACGACCACCCCGGTTTAATTAAGTTTATCTGAGTCAAAAACTCACAATTTCAAATATTATAAAAGTAAACAATGTCGATTTGTCACAAATGTGTCGTGTGCAAGGTCATACAACATTAAATGAAGGCTAATCTTTTATATAATAAAACAAAACCCAAGTGGGGACTTTTCCATTTTGAAAAACTCAACCTTCTCTTATTAAGTAATATTTTAATTATTATTTTAATTATAATTTTTCATTATTAAAAATAATTATTTAAAAAGTTTAATTCTATCGTTAGTTGCATCTTATCTTTATCTTTTGTGTTTATCTTATACTTATATAGTATATCAATAAAACAAATGTATTATAAATTTTTATTATTAAAGATAATCATTTAAAAAGTTTAATCCTTAGTTGCATCTTATCTTTATCTTTTATGTTTATCTTCTATTTGTAGTATATCAACTAAACAAATTTAAATATTAAATTATTTGTTTTTTATTAAATAAAAATATATCATTAAAAAAAATTAAAAAAAAAACCCGCGCGTGCGCGGGCATTATAACTAGTTATCTTTACAGTAGATCATGTGCATGTGTACATTAATTTCCCATATATCTATATCTATATACTTATTAATAAACGAGAAAAATTTACAAGCCCATTAAGCATGCCCTGCAATAAAGTTTCTGACGTGTCTTTCATCTGATTGGTTCCTTATCATTCAATGCGTACAACATTTTGAAGCATCATTCTTCACATGCTATCAACAAAAGCGCTCCCCCAAACTCATTCAATGCGTCCATGGAATTAAAAGCGGAATGTGTTTATAATATTCAATTAGATTGATTAGTTTTTTTGGGAAGAATTAATGCATTAATTCTTTTTTGTAACTGATTCTTGATAAACAATGATAAACCAAATCAATCACTATCAATCCACCCAAAAAACTTCAAACCCTAAACTAGGCAATGATCCTGATTCGCGGCAATCTATTATTGGTATCGATTGTAAGTTTCAAACAAATTTTCTGGCGTTAATAATTTATTTTTTTATATATTTTGTTTAATGATTAATTTATTTAGGACTATTTTTTGTTTAACGATTAATTATTTAGGGCTAATGATGTTTATGCATAAATCACAGAATGTGCACTTTTTTTTTTTTTTTTTTTTTTTTTTTTTTTTTTTTTTTTTTTTTTTTTTTTTTTTTTTTTTTTTTTTTTTTTTTAGTTTGTATGTTTAATGATTAATTTGTCTTTTTAATGAAAAATTTATTTAGGGCTATTTTTTGTTTAATGATTAATTTATTTGTGGCATATGATGTTTATGCATAGAACTCAGAATTTGTATGAATTTCAATACAAACGCGTGTATTTAATTGAAGTTACGTTTTTCAATTCATATGCTTTTCTTGGATTCAAGAATAAGTGGAAATTTACATTTATTTGTTATTGTATTTCACAGGTTTTGTTCATAGATAACTAGAGATAAAAAGAAGAAATATCGTTGTAAAATAAGGTAATTCTCTTACATTTGTTACAATAAATTGGTCGTTTTTTGTTTATGAGCGTCTTAATGCATAAAAATTGTTTGTTACTCTCTGTGTGCTCATGATGGACTGTTTGATGAAAATGCCCAAATATTTTGTATTCTACAAATGCAGATTTCTCTTGATGCTTGGTTCCGTTTGAGCCTTTTTTATCACATGACAAAGTGACGGCTGACGTGAAGAAAGTTATAATTCAGGGTTACAGTTTCAATGTGCTCAGGTCAGTGTCTCTTTACTAAACCAATATAGCATGCTTACATATGAATTTGGAGATTCGGGGTACATTTTATTTCAAACGGGTAAAAACAAGTACTTTCAACTACAAAAGAAAAGGTTCCACTTTTAGGCCATAAATAAAGGTCATTGAAATTCAGTATTATCAAATGACCGAGACCCATTTTATAGTCGTCAGTTATATGAAAATACACTTTTTGAAATATGAAGTAAGAATCACAATCAGCCCGTTATCAACTAAATGTTATGGTTGCTAAATTGTATCACTTGACATGTTTTGAGATAAATCACAACAACCAGAACTAGCCTGCTATCAACTAAAGTGGTATCAGGTCATTGGTAAGTATATATGGAATTTTATAAGTCGTTGATGTATTTGGTATTTAGTAATTGTAATCACAACAAAGAGTCACATGAGATATTGAATTTTATAAGTCGTTGATGTACAGCAAAGAGACCTTTTCCCTTCACTTAGAGGTTCAAATCCATGTTACAGAACGATATTGAATTTGGTATTGTTGATGTCAGCTATGTGAGTAGTCACTCATGGTAGGCCGTTATGATAATACAATGTCCAGTATTCTTAATTAGTAATACTAAGCGAGGTTGTTGATGATGGTGTCTGTTTATCTTAACAGGTACTTCCTTAATCTCTTGCATTGCGAGGGTTGTTTAGTCTCATTCTTGGAAAAGAAAATGGTTAGTGTCTGTCTAATGGTGTATGCTTGGATTTTTTGCGCCTTTACTTTTAACGACCTTTACTGGGATTCGACTTACACCTTTTTCTGCCATTTTTAACGATGCAGCCACTTATGATACACAACGTATGATGCAAATGAGTGGATTTGCATATGATTCAAGGTATACTAATTTTGATGGTTTTACTTTTTCATATAAACTTTATAGATTATACTATTAATGTAGAAAAAAAGCATATGACATTTGTTTAATTTTGCTCTATCTAATTCTTTGAGAGTATTTTAAAGCATAGTTTTATGTCTTTGTTTAGAGATTCCATATGTATGCATCTCATTTACCAACTATTATGTCCAGCAAAACATGGAACGATTTGCGTGCATATAAAGCTGATTGAAAACAAATGTTACAGCATATACTTTGAAATAGGCAGTCCGAAACACTGTTTATGAAAGTTCCTACATTTCATTCTTCAAGTAAATTACTTATAATAAACACTTCAACATAATATGTTTTTGAATTTTATAATACAGTGGTTTCTATGGGACTTGACACTTTGTAAAAATATGTATGAGTCATTATGTATCAGCAAGCAAAAACTTAATGAATCATTTGTCAGTTCTATTTGTGGACCAGGTTTATATCATTGGAGGTGATGGAACTCAAAAGGGAGCAACAGTTATATATTAGGTAATTAAATGGTAACCCTATCACAATGTGAAGAGAAGTATTTTGTCTGTGTTTTACCTTTCTCTCCTCTTCAGGTTTTATATAAAAATCGTGAGATTATATTAAAATGTAGATGTATGAACTGTAGTATGATGAATAACCCTGCTCAGCAAAAGTATGCTACATGCTTTACAATCCCATAAATGGCTCATCCATTAGGATAGTAACTTTTCATGGTCTGGGAGTTGGGGTTATCGTCCACATTTAAGAGTTATCTTAAATTTCTGTGAGTGAGGTGGATACATTGACCCTTATACATAAATATGGATCAATTTGCACCGTGTTATATTTTTACAGTAGTTGATCACATGAGTACATTTTAAAAACTTAGTCAATAGGTCCAATGGGTCAAAATGGCATCTAAAGTGTTCAAATGCTTACAACCTGCTTAATCGTGTTTTTGAAAAAAGGGAAAATCAGACTATTAAGTTAATAGTTTCTATTGACAGTAAATATTAATCCTGATATCAATAAAAATACAATCTTCTACGGGCACATGGATTTTTTTTTTCTTTTTCTTTTTTTTTTAATACTTCACTTTACAATTAATCTAAGTAAAATGTTAAATATAACTTTTTTGGCTATTCAGAAAAGGGTTCTAAATTATACGTTTATGAAGGGATTATTTTATTTATCTCTATAATATATAGAGACCTTCGAGAACATTTCAGAAGACTAACACAAATGTCATCGAAAATGTGCAGTCATGTCAACAAAGGTATTATTACTTTTCATAGGAAGCCTACATCAAAGAGCCGCTACACTCTCCTTAACACGACTGTAGCTTGATTCCATGCCGTTTTGTAAGATCTTTCGAATGCATATCAACTTTTTTATGTCGGTTCTTGAACTTGCCATAGGATACGCATAATGAGTTTAGATACCTAACCATACCTAAGACTTCAATGTTTCCATAATTATAGCTCAACAGATTCTAAGGGATCATCATATTCAGGTAAGTACACTTGAGCGCATTCTTGGCACATGATTTAATTATAGGCAAACGGCCTACTACATATAAATAATGGGGATGGCTATGTCTTTCGTCACATTTTGTTAAGAATGGTCGATTCGGGTTCTGTTTTATCTCAAACGGGTCAAAGGAGTAGTGTTTCTATAATGCATAAACCTTTATAATTGAGTTTATTTAAATCATTAGCCTTTTACCTTAAGTATGGTAGGTTTTATCTCAAAAGGGTCAGAGGAGTAGTATCTCTGTTTTCGACATAATTAAGAATTTTATCTACACTGGCGCCCACTAATTTCTATCCTAATAGCGTTTCATCAAAACAACACAAATATTCATTTTTGCAACAAAAAAATCTATTCGGATGCGAATTAGTATAAGTATTCATATTCTATATCAGTTTAAGATTTTAGTAGTCATTTTGATGTAATTAATCAGGCAATATTAATGTGGAAAATGGCTCTTCAATGTCTTTAGAATATTACCATGTATAGTCCCTCTCACCTCTAATATGATCAGTGATATTGTAATTCGAATAATTCTGAAAGATTGTAATTTTTTCAGGTTCATGTTTTTAAAAACAGGGTCTTTTGGCAAGTTCTCAGTGAATTATTACAAGAATTTAGTGTATGGGGATGTTTGGATATGGGTTTTTGAACAAGTTATATGGTTATTTAGGTGTAAAATTTGTTATTTGAGTAAAGATAAACAGATTATTATTAATTATAGGTTTAGTTAGGTGTTTGTAATATTTCTTAAGAAGTTAGATGTGTATCGATTTAAGCACAAAGGTCAATAAAGGGCTGTTTGGATTTGCTTCTTGGTATTGTCACACATTTTGAGAAAGAAATTTTAATTTACCGCATCGTTGATTATACGTTGTAAATATGTTTTCTGGCTTCAATATGTAACACGTCTCCTGAAAAGCTTCCGGCTTAGTCCCATTTTCATTGCTTTATAGGTGTTTGGAGTTGTGTTTTTATTTTTTATGTTGTATACAAAAATCATTATCAGAATGCAAACCATATGTATATAAGCAATTACCTGTAGAAGTTTTGCAATTAGAAAACGGACCCAGGTGGCCATTGATGGTGTCGCATGGACTCTACAACTAAAAAAAAGTATATAACAACTTCTGAACCAGAAGGTATGCTCTTCACTTATTCATCCTTCTAATTTGTTGCTTTTTTTTTGTGTTTGACTTAGGATATAATATCATCGCATTTAATTAAAAGTTTTACAGATCTTGGAATTGATGTTTAGGACTTCTAACCACTTTGGTTAAGACATGTTTGGATTTTCCTACTTTGGTTTGTCTGTTAACAGTAAATTAAATCAAATTGAACTTGTATGTTTCACTTATGGATAAGAGAGTTCAAAGGTTGAATGAGTGTTAATTTAGGTCGATTGATACAATTTTAGGGATACATGATATTGTTCAAAATATTGTAGCTATGTTTTTGAATTTGTACAATATTTTTTTGTTGCTTACTGCACTATTTTGTGCAATATTATGAGCAGTATGTGCAGAATTTTGTTGCCACTCTATGTTGAATTTTAGGATTTTGGATCAGCTATTATAAGCCATTTTAAACAAAATTGTGTTGCCACTTTATGCTGATTTGGGGCTGTTTGGATCAGCTACTATGAGCCATTTTATGCAAAATTTTGTTGCCACTTTATGCTCAATTCTAGGATGTTGGGATCAGCTACATTGAGTTGTTTTATGCAGACTTTTATAGCCACTTTATGCAGTAGTTGGTGCTGTTTGGTGACGATGCATTATCCAGTTCTGTACTTCAAGGATTAAGACCAAGAAAATTTGATGAAAGGATGTTTGATTTTGTAAGGCATATGTGTAGGTTTGATGGAATGGGCAAGGTAGGTGGTGTGCTGAAAAATGATGGAATGAAGGTATGATGTAATTAGGTTGAGTTACAATGAAAGAGGCTTACTTATAGTTGTTTGGGAAGACATATTGATTATTAGTGGAAAGGAAGACTTTTCAAGACATGGTGATAAGAATGGTTCAAAACAAGTAGTGAAGTTAATGAACATGAACATGTTAGTTTAAAAAGCATTTCAGTACTAAGAACGTTGTGTAAATTTGCTGAGGAAATGGGTTTAGGACTTGAGTCACATGTACAAGCATGTTTTGTAATGTAACTATTAAATTTATAAGGGATAATGTATATAGAAAAGTATGTAGCTTTTTAAGTAGTAGTTTTTTTATATGATTCATTTTATTGTTTAAGACAACTCGAATCTTCTTCATTCTTTCATTCTTACTACTTTAATGGTTCTAATCGGTTAATATTTCAAAGATATTGTTTCATATTTTGCTTGAATCGGTTCCGCTCTAAAGAAATTACCTAAATTTATATGTTTCTTTCGACTTATAGCGTCAAGTATTATATATTTGATTGGATTTTACTACAAATGTTGTATATAAAGAAGTTCTTCAAGGTTTATGATCAAACGATCAATAGGTATGTACATTATGCATATTTAACTTTTTATTGGATTTTACTAATTTACTCTTATTGTAAATCTATAAATTCTATTACTTACAATTTTTTTCTACTTATTAGGTGTTCACGGAATGGAGTTTTCTTCAAGTCTTAGAATGGTCACTACATCCATTTGCTTCTCAAGACAAACGTATTGTTGATCAAGAGGAAATGAACATTTATTACATACATACTTACTACCATTGTATTTTATGTCTTTTGGCACTTATAAGTTTATGTTTCCGTTCAAACAAAATTTCACAACGTTTGCGTTATTTAATCTTTCTTACATATTCACGTATTTATGTTTTCTTATTCAACAATCCTCTAAAACCCCGTGAATCTCACGGGTCTATAAGCTAGTGTACATATATACATGAACGAATGAACAATGATTTAATGTCATATTCATACTAAAATGATGTTATACAACCAATAAGTATATCATAGTCAACAAGGCTGGCTGGCTACATATTGGCTGCGCCTGGACCCTCACTCCAGTTGGCCTCTTTCGTCGTGTTCCCTCTAACCTTGCTATATAAACAATCCATTCCTTTCTCATTTCATATCACCAATTCTAACATTCAATACTAAAAACATCATCAAAAGATTCAAAACACATAAATTAACTTGAACAATAATGGGTAGAGCTCCATGTTGCGAAAAGATGGGATTGAAGAAAGGTCCATGGACTCAAGAAGAAGATCGAATCCTTATTAACTATATTAACATCCATGGTCACCCGAATTGGCGCGCTCTTCCTAAGCTAGCCGGTAATTACTAAATTGGAACACTTAAACGAATTTTTGAATTCAATAAGTTTAAATAAATTTCAAGAGCTAATTTTTGTGTTGAATTTTTCAGGTTTATTGAGGTGTGGGAAAAGCTGTAGACTAAGATGGACTAACTATTTGAAACCCGATATTAAAAGGGGTAACTTTAGTAGAGAAGAAGAAGAAAAGATTATAGAATTACATGGTGCTATGGGAAATAGGTGTGTGCATGTTTTGATCAAATGACTCCTTTTATATCAAATTCATTCATTTCTTTTTATTTAGTGGTTTTATCTATTTGCTGATTTTGCCATGTGTCGTGATCTTTCAGATGGTCAGCTATTGCTGCAAGATTGCCAGGACGAACGGATAACGAGATAAAAAATGTTTGGCACACACATCTTAAAAAGAGAGTAAACCCTAATCCTAATGCAAAAACATCCGAACTTGAGTCAAAAGTTGAAGAAACGAAACAAGACCAAGAAGAAGTTGTCGAATCATCATCACTGGACACGAATTCGAGTAGTCAAACAAGTTACAATCAAGTTGATTCACCACAACCTTCGAGTACAGATACTTCTTCTTCAGTGTCTACACGTACTAATGAGAATTTCTGCATGGATGATGACATGGTTTTGGAAAACTTTCCAGAAATGGACGATGACATGGTTTTGGAAAACTTCCCAGAAATGGATGATGAATTTTGGTCCGAGGTTTTTTCGGGTGATAACTCTGAGGAGTTTCCTATAGTCCATGAAAACATTGGTCAACTTCCAAGTGGATGTGTGTACGAGTCAAATTTGCACGATGACATGGACTTTTGGTTCAATGTGTTCACAAGAGGAGACGAATTACCACAAATTTAAAATTGACATTTCTTTTATTTTTTTTAATTTGTAGTGTAGGTTAATTTACAAATTATTTCATTATTCTAACAAAATGTATTTGTATATTTGGTGCGAAGCAACTATTATACTTACTATAGTACAAATACAAATTATTCATTTCAAACATAAAAGGAACATAAATTATTTGATTTTTTCAAACATAAAAGGAACATCAATTTTTTAATCTATTGAATGATTTTTAAATGATCGTCTCGGGTGTAACTTTTATCGTTTAAATATTAATAGTTTAAGAGATATTAATTTTAAAATGAAAATAGTTGAAAGTGAGTTTATTATTTAACTAAAAGAAATTAATTGTTAGAATTGATCTCTTACTATATTGGAAACTTTTAGTATGTAAATGACATCTTCTCTAATATTCTTATTTTGACGGTTACAAAGATATTGAATGTTTGTTTCTTATGTAATATTATTTGAAATGTTACAAGAAAAAAATATAACATAATATTATGGAAAATAATATATTGCGTAAAAACTGTGACTAAAATTGTCTAATAACAATTTATTTAAAAAGGCACAAGAAAAAGCTTGTTCTAGATGACATTAAGCTATACTTTTCACTTTGATCTATAGTAAGTGAAACGAAGGTTTCTAATGGATCGAGTGCTTTAGCTACCCTCGGGTTGCACTTTATATTTCTAGGTAATTATGTTCTCTTCCGCCTACCCTCGCGCTAATATGTTATTTAATACAAATTGATGTTCGTAAAAAGGAAAACCAAAATTTATCTATAGATCTACTACAACAATCGGTACTATTTGAGATGACTTTTTGGGACTTTTGGCTATGACAAGTCCTTGTCAAAAGCCTTTAGCGTGAACAAGTCCTTGCTAAACGGTTGTTGTTAAAACCTGGTCGCTGAATACTTTGGAAACAACTCATTTTGATTTTTAGCGAAGACTTGTGGATCTCACGCATTTTCTCAGTCAAATTTACGCACCCGGGGCCCATTATAAGTTATATATTTATTTGTTTATGTAATATATAAATAATTTGGTTGTTAAAAAGATATTTCTTATGATTTCCTTACTCTGTAACAGTTAAAATTAATTCCGCTGCGTATCCCAAAATTGGGGGTGTTACAGCAGACGACACGATATTCTTTGGCAAGTGGAGCAGATATAATGCAATGAATCTGATGTTTATATTAAAAGGTTTGAGAAGGTGGCAGGACTAAAAGTGAATTTAAATAACAGCAGATTGTATGGTCTTGGTGTGAATCGGGATGTAGTGGAAGATATGGCTAGACAGATGAGATGTAGTGTGAGGGAGCATCCATTAACATACTTCGGTCTTCCAATTGGGTTATGTATGAGAAGGGAGTCGGCATGGAGACCGATCATAGAAAAATTTAAAACCCGGTGACGGGGTGGAAAGCAAAGGCAATGTCATTTGGAGGTCGTCTAACTTTGATTAAATCTATCTTGAGTAGTTTACCATTGTACTATTTTTCCTATTTATGCGTCCTGTCTTGTGTGTTACAAAAACTTGAGAGAGTGAGACAAGATTTCTTCTTTTTTTTGGGGGGGGGGGGNGTTAGGAAAGTGGGGGATGGAGCACAAATATCTTTTTTGAAAGATAGGTGGATAGATGGTGGGAGATTGATGGATAGTTTCCATAGATTTTCCACTTGGATAGACATAAGGATGGGGTAGTAGCGGATAAGGGTAGTTGGGTTGAGGGAACGTGGAGATGGGTTTGGGATTGGATGAGGGCACCGATAAGGAGAGTGATGGGAGAATCGGAGGCGTTGGAGGCATGTGTAGGAAATACTAACATTACTTTGAATTGCAAGGACACTTGAAAGTGGTTACTTGATGATAATGGCATTTTCTCTGTCAAAGCCTTAACAAAAATGGTAGAGGAAAAATGCATTGATGTTGAAAACAACATTAGTGAGACAATGTGGTAAAAACTAGTTCCGAAGAAGGTTAACATCTTTATGTGGAGGGTAGGTCGAGGAAGACTTCCTGTTAGAGTGGAGCTTGATAAGAAGGGTATTGATTTACATACAATTTTATGTCCAAGTTGTGATGAGGCGTGTGAAACTATTGATCATAGTTTGGTATTATGAAACAAAGCAATGAATATATGGTGAAAAGTGTTCCAATGGTGGAAGATTGGTAATGTAAATGTATTTTCTTCTGATGAGATGGTTAGGAATAATGGGAATGGGGTGATTCGTTCAAAATTTAAGCCACTGTGGCAAGCGGTTGTTTGGACAACATGATACTACATTTGGAGAAATCGCAATTGTCGAGTGTTTGGGAAAAAGGTAGAAACAACTACAAATCTATTCCAAGAGATTCGTTTGAGAGCATTCCAGTGGATACATAGAAGATCAAAAGAGTATCAAGTGCGGTGGGAAAAGTGGCTTGAGGATCTGGCCGCGTGTATGGAGAGTAGTGATTTAACATAAGGTACTTGTATTGGTTTTGGATTGTGAATACAACGGGTGCACAAATCGATATAATATTCATTTGCAGTTATTATAGGAATAGAAAATATCAAACACGTTAAAGTGGTCTAGTGATCGGACATATGATATCTTTAAAAGATGTGCAACGTTTAATACTAGTAAATATTCGGGGTGACTAAATAATGAGTCGAAAAGACGAAAACGATCACGACCACCATGGTTTAGTTGAGTTTATCTTAGTAAAAATTCGCACTCTCAAATATTAGGAAACTGTGTTGATATGCTACAAATGTCGTATGCAAGGTCACTCAGCACTAAATGAAGTCTAGTATCTGCACATTAGTTTCACATGTGTACATATACCGTATGAACGAATGAACAATGATTTAATGTCATATTCATACTAAAATGATGTTATACAACCAGTAACTTAGTGTATCATAGTCAACAAGGCTGGCTACATGTTGGCTGCGCCTGGACCCTCACTCCACTTGGCCTGTTTCGTCGTGTTCCCTCTAACCCCCTATATAAACAATGCATTCCTTTCTCATTTCATATCACCAATTCTAACATTCAATACTAAAAACATCATCAAAAGATTCAAAACACATAAATTAACTTGAACAATAATGGGTAGAGCTCCATGTTGCGAAAAGATGGGATTGAAGAAAGGTCCATGGACTCAAGAAGAAGATCGAATCCTTATTAACTATATTAACATCCATGGTCACCCGAATTGGCGCGCTCTTCCTAAGCTAGCCGGTAATTACTAAATTTGAACACTTAAACGAATTTTTGAATTCAATAAGTTCAAATAAATTTCAAGAGCTAATTTTTGTGTTGAATTTTTCAGGTTTATTGAGGTGTGGGAAAAGCTGTAGACTAAGATGGACTAACTATTTGAAACCCGATATTAAAAGGGGTAACTTTAGTAGAGAAGAAGAAGAAACGATTATAGAATTACATGGTGCTATGGGAAATAGGTGTGTGCATGTTTCAAATGACTCCTTTTATATCAAATTTCATTCATTTATTTTTATTTAGTTGTTTTATCTGTTTGCTTATTTGGTCATGTGTCGTGATCTTTCAGATGGTCAGCTATTGCTGCAAGATTGCCAGGACGAACGGATAACGAGATAAAAAATGTTTGGCACACACATCTTAAAAAGAGAGTAAACCCTAATCCTAATGCAAAAATATCCGAACTTGAGTCAAAAGTTGAAGAAACGAAACAAGACCAAGAAGAAGTTGTCGAATCATCATCACTGGACACGAATTCGAGTAGTCAAACAAGTTACAGTCAAGTTGATTCACCACAACCTTCGAGTACAGATACTTCTTCAGTATCTACACGTACTAATGAGAATTTTTGCATGGACGATGACATGGTTTTGGAAAACTTCCCAGAAATGGATGATGAATTTTGGTCAGAGGTTTTTTCGGGTGATAACTCTGAGGAGTTTCCTATAGTCCATGAAAACATTGGTCAACTTCCAAGTGGATATGTTTACGAGTCAAATTTGCACGATGACATGGACTTTTGGTTCAATGTGTTCACAAGAGGAGACGAATTACTACAAATTTAAAATTGATAGATATAGTTTCTTTTTTTTTTTTTTTTTTTTTTTTTTTTTTTTTTTTTTTTATAATTTGTAGTGTAGGTTAATTTACAAATTATTTCATTATTCTAACAAAATGTATTTGTATATTTGGTGCGAAGCAACAATTATACTTACTATAGTACAAATACAAATTATTCATTTCAAACTTAAAAAGAACATAAATTATTTGATTTTTTATATCAAAGTGATCATCTATTGAATGGTTTTTAAATGATCATCTCGGGTGTAACTTTTATCGTTTAAATATTAATAGTTTAAGAGATATTAATTTTAAAATGAAAATAGTTGAAAGGGAGTTTATTATTTATAAAAAAAATTAATTGTTAGAATTGATCTCTTACTATATTGGAAACTTTTAGTATGTAAATGACATCTTCTTTAATATTTTTTTTTGACGGTTACAAAGATATTGAATGTTTGTTTCTTATGTAATATTATTTTAAATGTTACAAGAAAAAAATATAACATAATATTATAGAAAATAATTTATTGCGTAAAAACTGTGACTAAAACTGTCTAATACCAATTTATTTAAAAAGACACAAGAAAGAGCTTGTTCTAGATAACATTAAGCTATACTTTTCACTTTGATCTATAGTAAGTGAAACAAAGGTTTCTAATGGATCGAGCGCTTTAGCTACGCTCAGGTTGCACTTTATATTTCTAGGTAATTATGTTCTCTTCCGCCTAGCTCTTCGCGCGCTAATATGTTATTTAATACAAATTGATGTTCGTAAAAAGGAAAACCAAAATTTATCCATAGATCTACTACAACAATCGGTACTATTTGAGATGACTTTTTGGGACTTTTGGCTATGACAAGTCCTTGTCAAAAGCCTTTAGCGTGAACAAGTCCTTGCCAAACGGTTGTTGTTAAAACCTGGTCGCTGAATACTTTGGAAACAACTCATTTTGATTTTTAGCGAAGACTTGTGGATCTCACGCATTTTCTCAGTCAAATTTACGCACCCGGGGCCCATTTTAAGTTATATATTTATTTATTTATGTAATATATAAATAATTTGGTTGTTAAAAAGATAATTCTTATGATTTCCTTACTCTGTAACAGTTAAAATTAATTCCGCTGCGTATCCCAAAATTAGGGGTGTTACAGCAGACGACACGATATTCTTTGGCAAGTGGAGCAGATATAATGCAATGAATCTTATGTGTAAATTAAAAGGTTTTGAGAAGGTGGCAGGACTAAAAGTGAATTTAAATAACAGCAGATTGTATGGTCTTGGTGTGAATCGGGATGTAGTGGAAGATATGGCTAGACAGATGAGATGTAGTGTGAGGGAGCTTCCGTTAACATACTTCGGTCTTCCAATTGGGCTTTGTATAAAAAGGGAGTCGGCATGGAGACCGATCATAGAAGAATTCAAAAACCGGTGACGGGGTGGAAAGCAAAGGCAATGTCATTTGGAGGTCGTCTAACTTTGATTAAATCTGTCTTGAGTAGTTTACGATTGTACTATTTTTCCTATTTTTGCGCCCCGTCTTGTGTGTTACAAAACTTGAGAGAGTGAGACAAGATTTCTTTTTTTTTTGGGGGGGGGG
>LBNU01002269.1:24537-39395 GCA_014162995.1 Artemisia annua
TTTAGTTGAGTTTATCTTAGTAAAAATTCGCACTCTCAAATATTAGGAAACTGTGTTGATATGCTACAAATGTCGTATGCAATGTCACTCAGCACTAAATGAAGTCTAGTATCTGCACATTAGTTTCACATGTGTACATATACCGTATGAACGAATGAACAATGATTTAATGTCATATTCATACTAAAATGATGTTATACAACCAGTAACTTAGTGTATCATAGTCAACAAGGCTGGCTACATGTTGGCTGCGCCTGGACCCTCACTCCACTTGGCCTCTTTCGTCGTGTTCCCTCAAACCCCCTATATATACAATCCATTCCTTTCTCACTTCATATCACCAATTCTAACATTCAATACTAAAAACATCATCAAAAGATTCAAAACACATATATTAACTTGAACAAAAATGGGTAGAGCTCCATGTTGCGAAAAGATGGGATTGAAGAAAGGTCCATGGACTCAAGAAGAAGATCGAATCCTTATTAACTACATTAACATCCATGGTCACCCGAATTGGCGCGCTCTTCCTAAGCTAGCCGGTAATTACTAAATTCGAACACTTAAAACGATTTTTTGAATTTGATAAGTTTAAATAAATTTTAAGAGCTATTTTTTGTGTTTTTGTGTTGATTTTTTCAGGTTTATTGAGGTGTGGAAAAAGCTGTAGACTAAGATGGACTAACTACTTGAAACCCGATATTAAAAGGGGTAACTTTAGTAGAGAAGAAGAAGAAAAGATTATAGAATTACATGGTGCTATGGGAAATAGGTCAGTGCATGTTTTGATCAAATGACTCCTTTTATATCAAATTCATTAATTTGTTTTTATTTAGTTGTTTTATCTGTTTGCTGATTTTGCCATGTGTCGTGATCTTTCAGATGGTCAGCTATTGCTGCAAGATTGCCAGGACGAACGGATAACGAGATAAAAAATGTTTGGCACACACATCTTAAAAAGAGAGTAAACCCTAAACCTAATGCAAAAACATCCGAACTTGAACCAAAAGTTGAAGAAACGAAACAAGACCAAGAAGAGGTTGTCGAATCATCATCACTGGACACGAATTCGAGTAGTCAAACAAGTTACAATCAAGTTGATTCACCACAACCTTCGAGCACAGATACTACTTCTTCGGTGTCTACTAATGAGAATTTTGGCATGGATGACATGGTTTTGGAAAACTTCTCAGAAATGGACGATGAATTTTGGTCTGAGGTTTTTTCGGGTGATAACTCTGAGGAGTTTCCTATAGTCCATGAAAACATTGGTCAACTTCCAAGTGGATGTGTTTACGAGTCAAATTTGCACGATGACATGGACTTTTGGTTCAATGTGTTCACAAGAGGAGACGAAATACTACAAATTTAAAATTGACAAATATGGTTTTTTTATTTTTTTTGTAGTGTAGGTTAATTTACAAATTATTTCATTGTATTATTCTAACAAAACGTATTTGTATATTTGGTGCAAAGCAGCCATTATTATACTTACTATAATACAAATACAAATTATTCATTTCAAACTTAAAGTGAACATGGATTATTTGACTTTGTAACGCTCTTAACATATTGACATATCCATGTACCTATATCATAGCGTAACCCAAAAAGCAAAACAAAAAGCATTTTCTTTATCGCTGTAACTCTGTAAGTAACCTAGTTTGTACTTGATCAACATACGTCAAGAATCAAGATTAATGTCAACTATGTGGTGCATATATACCAAGGAATAAAAAGGTTCGCATGCAGTGCTAAAACGATATCATGAACCGCAAATATCTGATTTTTTTACTTGGTAGGATTCTGTATATTGAAGCTTAATATATTGAAACGTACTTATCTAAATTTTCTTACATATCTAAACTCTTTTTGGGCATGATTGTACGAGGTAAAAGCTCACCCGTTCAATCTTGTAAACCTAGTAGGTAAATCTCAAACTTCTCTCACACACACACCCCATGAGACCAAAGAAGACCGATAAATTACTAGCTTACCATAATTTTAAATTATATAGAAAAGGCATGCATGTGTAAAAAAAATAGTTTAATATACTTCTAAAAATGTGTAAAATTTTATTAGGTTATTAACACTTAATAATGTCTAAACATTAGCTACATTAATAAGTGTCAAAAAAATTGTAAAACAATAACACTTATATTATTTATTTATTTTTTATTTATTTTTTATTTTTTATTCAATTCGGTATTTAGAAATAAGATGGTGCTAGGTATTCTTCTTGTGGGTAACTCTTCTTGTTTTATGTCTACATGTTTGTATGTATCATCTACCTTCTTTGATTCTATTAATATAATTTGCTGTTAAAAAGGAATACAAAATAATGATGGTTATGTTATAGCGAAGTAAACAAGAGCGATCGCATTTTGTTAAAGAAAAGTCTATTACATAAGGCTAATATTTGTCTTGTATATTTCATCTTAACTTGTACGGAGTAATATTTTATCGTACGTAAACAAATATAATAAACAACGGATTACATCTGACTTGGTCATTCTTTATATTGAAGTAGAGTAAGCAAATACACTTACTTGTAGGCTTGGTAAGTCAAAGTTGGTGGACTGTAATTTGTAATGATGAAAAGAAAAGAAACAAAAGGGTTCGTTAAAGTAAATTTCAAGTGGCAAAAACAATGTATAATGTTTAACATGGGTTAAGTAAAAACTTTTTTTTAATTTGCAATTTGCTTTCGAAAATCTTTTTTTATTCAATAGTGGTCATGCTTTCCAACTTAAGTTGCCATCTATACTTTTTTATATTCCATGTTATTAATTACTAAAGTAATAATTAAAGAAGAATAAAAAGCCTTGTAGTTGTAATTTAAAATTTTCTCAAGCTTTGTTTTATTAGTAAGGGCTTATTTTGAATGGCATACCAAATGCTTGCAAAACATATGCATTATGTTTCAGTAACATACGCCAAATTTTGAGGAAAGCTTTAGTATGATTATATTTTGGTTTCATGATATGTATATGCAGACTTGCAGAGATGGAGTCGAAAATTTGTTTTCAATGAAGCAAACTTTGATAACTTCGGTTTTACTAATGTTTCTTAATTGAACGATCTAAACCCCGTAGGTTATAATGTATTATATAGAGTACATGAAACATAATAAATTTAATAGATACGAGCCCATACAATCGAACTTGAGTCATATCCGTCTGCTAATAGTTAACAATTATGTTATTCTCGATATGTAATGTTCAAAAATAGGCTCTCAACTTTGACAGTGAATTTGTAGTGATGAAAATTCAACTGATATTGTAGTGAATTTAACTGATATTGGTTGCTTACTTGCTCGAATTAAATAATTAAAGTATATGATTGACAATGATTGAATGAAAATTATAAAATGACTTTCTTAAAAAAGAATCACACTTGCTAACTTTGCTTTTAAAGATGTAAAATCCAAAAACCTTTTCCCTAGCCATCGTTTTATGTTTTTATATTACTGGATGCTGAGAATTGAACTTCATAACAATATCTATAGTTTTTTATTGTTACATTATTCCAAGTTGTTTGAATCTTCAACAGTTATCTCAATAATTACATTTTGGATTTGACGTATGAACAAATTTGAAAACAGGCATTTCATGCTATAAGAATTCACATAAAAACAATCCAAATAATCAAGATACACAATAAGGCTCGAATTCATACATGCACTTCTCGACAAATATAATATATTTCATTATTCTAAGTGGTTATGTGTTTTTTTTTTCACTTCTTCACATTGAAGTTTTACATGTTTTACAAAAATGATTCATTACTACCAATGTCCGTTTGGTTCACAAAATGTTTTAAGCGGAACAAAATCTATCTAAAGCATTGAATATGAAGGAATTTGAATGTTAACGAACTGGAAAATAAATGACATTAATTTAACTTTATCTTTCACGTTAAAACTAAAATTAGCTTAACATCTTAATAATATTGTTTAGTTTTACTAGTAATCATATTAAAACAGAAACAGATGTTATTTTCTACAAGTAACCTTTAAAATACTCTCAACTTTGACACTAAATTTGTAGTGATGGAAATTCAGTGTATTTACCTGATATTGGTTTTGAATAAAGTAACAAAAGTATATGATTGATAATGACATAGTCACATAGGGTTAGTGAACCAAAAAGTCACTCTATTTTAAGTTTTTGTTCACTTGCATCCCTGTGTTGCTATTCTTGTAACTTGTTAACTCAATATACTAGAAAAACGTTTATCACTCTCGTTATACTATCAAAATTGGCAAATACTCTTACATAGAGGCTAAAGTTAGATGATGTAGTTAAAATAACATTATGCGGCACCTATAACATGGAGTTATACAAGCAATTGGATTCACAATTTTATTTTATTTTATTTTTTCTTAAATAGACGATACATACACATAGCGACTACAAAATCCAGTAGCATTAATCTGTGTGTCGTTTTTATTTATATTTTTGTGTGTCCAAGGCGTGGTTTAAAGGTAACAATCGTTTATGCGTGTGTGCACTTTTTCCTTAAAAAAAAATACTCTGACGATCGTCAAGCAGATTATCGATGGTTCTAGTATAGTTTGTCGATGGTTTAACGATAGTTGAATGATGATAGTTCAGGTGCAGATAGAGGTGCGTTTATTATGTGTGTTATTCGATTTTGTGTACCGTGTAGACATTTACTTTTGAATAATTAAATGGAATTGTTATACGAAACTATAAATTTGTGCTTAGTAAAAGTAATGTTTGAATCGTTATTATAGGTTTCAGCTGTAGCCCGTATGGCTTAAGATAATTTAAAAAAGATATCAACGATGATTTTCAGAATCATTTACAAATGTATTGTATTTTTTTTACATAAATTTATTGCATTCACAATAATTCATGTCATGTATATTTTGTAGGAGTTTATAGATAATAGTCTACTACCCGTGCAAAACAGTAACAACAAATAGTTTATTATTTTCTTTAGTTTTTACTCGTCTTGGCCGTAAAATGATTTTCCATAATGGTGGTGCAAAACGGGAAAACTTGTTGAGCAAGTGAAAGTGAAGAAAGTCCATATATTAAATTGTAAATAACTATTTTAAGAAATTATGAATTGCATTTCCTTTTATCAATAGGTTGATTTTGGTAGATCAATGTTTCTCATTTTGTAAGCTTTTAACTACATTTTTAGTCCTTGTAAATTGTCAGGCATTTCAATTTCAGTCTATTTTTCTGAAAGTATAAGGTTTGGTCCAAAATGAAACACCTGTTACGGGTTTAGTCCAAATTTTCTAACACTGTTAGTTTAACTGATCATAAGAGGGCATTTTGTTCCTTTCACGAAAACTAACAAAATTTAATAGAAGGACAAGTCTGGTGTACTCTTTCCTCAATCTAAACAACACAAAAACACTACATTTTTTATTTTTATTTATTTATTTGTTTTTATTTTTTGGAACAACAGTGATGTATTATATAAATTAAAAGAAAGGTGCTACGTAGCAAGACGCTAGGAGCACAAGTATACAACAATTAGTTACATAGAGCATTAAGTGGGTTATCGAACCAAACACTCCAATTTAAGCTAGCCTTTCTAGCCCTACAAGAGATCCAGTTAAAAGATGCAAGATTGATGTCGTTAAAGATATGATCTTTCGTGGGACGTTTAAGTGAGAAGGTCATCTCATTCCGAAACCCCCAAATGAACCAAAGGGTTGATTGTACAACAACATCAAAGTGGGCAATGAGATGGTTTGGCAGATTGACACTCGGGTGATGATATCCAAGAGTGATGTTACTGTAACATTTTGGATACTCCACCACTTTAGAATCTTTTTTTGGGTAAAAGGCCAAAGACCCGGTAAATATATTACTCCAAAAAACGTTTAAGTACAAAGGATATGGGTGAATCCCATATCTCAGCCCGTTACATAGGCGAAAAAGCTTACATAACAAGATACTTCCAATTATCTAGATAAGAAAAAACCACTACTCAAAAGATACCATTAGACTCCTATGAAAACAAAATTACTTTCTACCAAGACCTTGGAGCTTGATACCATACGTGTCATATAAAGCATCCAAATTCTCTGGAAGATCGTAGACCTGATCCACATAGACATCATAATCATAGTCATCATAATTATCTTCACGATCATGACCACCACCAAGTAGGTTCATGGACTCATCAAACGCATTCACAACCTCGTCTTCATCACTATCAGAAACAACAATCTCTCAAACTTAGAGAATGGGTTAACCCTCTTAGTAGAAGAAGTAGACCCCGCATAATCAACCTTTTGAATAGGATGACCATCATCATCTATAAGAGTAGCTTTCCCATCAATAAGTAGCTTTTCAAGCTCCCAAATTTTCTCAACTAAAGGAGTAGAAACTTCCTTTGTTCCCATTGAATCACTCACAAGCGGTTCTTGTAATGTATTACCAGTCTCTAAAGACCCGTCCTCCTTAGCTTCCTTTGGAATACCAGAATTTACATCCTTAGTCACTTCATTGGTAGGAATACCAAAGTCATCAGTATCATCCATATGAAGGGCTTGATGTAGCAATCTTCGTACCACTCGTACTAGCCACATCAGCGGCCTTCGTACCACTAGTACTAGCCACATCAGTAGACTTCTTCTTATTGGCATCCACTTTCTTGGGTGCAGTAGGAGGCGCTTTGGGTTGATATTGCATCTTCTTCAACACAACAGGTTTTGTAAAACCTCCCTTACTTGGACCAGATTGACCACCACTATTACTCTTCTTCTTAGTATTGACCATTTTAAAACCATCATTAACACTTGGAGTAGGTTGAGTAGTAGGTAGAACATACTTAGGACAATCAACCAAAGTATGACCAAAAATCTTACACTTATCACAACGAGGTGGTTTCCACTCATATTCAACCCGAATCTTCTCAATAGTCGAACCCGTCCCACCAAGGAAAGGTATCTCAACATTGAGGCTATCCCTAAGCACCTCATCCGCCTTAACTTCAATCATGCGCCTAGCAAAACTACTACGGCCCCATGATTCCTTGCACATTTGGCTAGTATAAGCATCTAACATTTTGGGCGTACCAATCAATGTGGCAAGAAGACTAAGACCATCATCAGAAAACATAGCAAGAGGAACATCATGGAATTTAACCCACACCGGGATGTTGGTCAAATCCTCTTTAAGTAAGTTGGTGTTCAAGGTCCAACTTTAGAATCTTGGACCAAACCTTTTTAGCAACTTCACATGAGATAAAAAGATGCACTTCCGTCTCAATATCATTGTCACACATGGGACAACGGGTGGAATGAAGATCAATACATCTTCGATCTAAGTTCGCCCGAGTTGGAACCCTTTCAAGAAAAATCCTCCAAGTGGATATGTTGATTTTAATAGGAAGGGTGTTATTCCATCTATAGGTTTGTGGGTTTGATGTGTAATGGAGGTTGGATATGTATTTCCTCATACTCTTGACTGTGAAAAGCCCATCATTGCTTATAGAGCACTCCCATGTGTCAATAATATCATTGGAGAGGTAGAGGCTAGAAAGAAGGTTTGATAACCCATAAAGTTCTTGTTTTTCAACAACTGATCTCGGTTGTTTAGTCCAAGTCCACGAAAACATTAGGTTAAGGAACCCGAACCGAGCACATTGATGTTTGCATGATGGACAGGGGAAGAAACAGATGATGAAGCACTAGTATGTAGACTGTTTGAATGAGGCATAGGCACACACTCATAAACTGAACACTCTAAATTAGATTCCAGCCGGTATAACCTTGAGAATGTGTCGCACAGTCGTGGTCCTCCAAGACACGGGTCGATCGAAAAACGAGTTGTATGACCATTTCCTATTTTTCTTTTGAAAATCGACGGAAGAGTGATAGGAAGAAATATCATCTTTCAACTTCATAATTTGACACAAAGGTCCTGACTTGTATGGTGAAGAAGAATCCAATGTAAGGCCACCGTCTTTACCATGGATGGAAACAATTACTTTTCTCCATAATGCGTTTTCTTCTAGGAGGAAGCGTCATTCTATCCTCAATCTAAACAACTACCCACAATCTTTTCTCTGCACAAATATCTCAAGTTTTTATTTATATACACAAACACATACGGCCACCACCACTTCTGGCCAACCCACCGCCGGCAATGATTGAAATGAAGGTGGTGATGGTTTTGTGTGATAGTGAAGCTCCTCATCATTACAACTAGGGGTGTTAGTCGGGTTGACCCGGTCGGGTTCGGGTCAATTCGGGTCACGTTTGGGTCGGTCGGCCTTTTTGACACCCCTAATTACAACTAACCAATGTACTCTCTTATAAGCGGGTCGAAATAGTTTGAAACAGTTATCAACTCTTGCAAATATGGATCTTGTTGCCATTGATAGGAAACTAAATACACAATGTTTTACATATTAGGCAACTAATCTCTACAAAACACAAAATAAACTAAAAACATGTAATAACTAATAATCAAATCAGTTACAATTCCGATTAGCATCATAGAAACGTTGTGCTATCCCTGCCGCAGCTTCACTAGAAACCATTCCTTGAATAACCGCAGTTTTCACTTCCCACGCGGTGTACGGATAGCCTTTTCTGGTGTAGGAATTGATCAATGCCGCTGTTGATTCCTTTAGTAACTTTGCAAACACGTTATCATTTTCATCGTTTCGTTCTGTTGCTTCTAAAAGTGTGAGATCGTAACGGTAACGTTCGTAAGCTTGAGCTCCATATACTTTTGAGACTGTAGAGCCTTGTGGTATCATTCTAGGCCATGGCTCGTGTCTGCTGCTCCAGTACCTGTATATGCGAATATGAGATTGTGATGTTTGTTATGGCCTTACGGGTGAGTTTAATTGTGAGTTGACTCAGAGTGTGTAATGTACGCGCCACGTTGACTCTATCATCTGACTTGAAGTGTTTGTATTGTTAATTTTGAAGCGTCAAAGTCAACTCGGATAAATGATTGTATAAGTTATTCTTTGTAAATGGTTAAAGTCTCGTATATTTGACTCGAAACAAGTTTAGATTGATATTCAACTTTTACAATAAAATGACAACATGTTAATTGACTTTTACTAGTCAAATCGAATGGATATTCAAATTGTATAAGATTCGAGTTACAAGTAGCAATGCTAGCATCAATATGCTACTAACATTTCAAGGCAACTTTTTTTATAAGAGGTAATTTTCCCTAAATTAACAGACAAGCATTCAAACAAAATTTCACCCAATCACTCAAAAACGATAATCTACTTTAGAAAACGGCGAAAAGAACAACAAAATGCAATCAGTTGTTTTAAGGGTTGTTTGGGATGTAGTAATTTTGGTTTATGCTTAATGGCTTATAAGTATTTTCAAATAAGCATCTCCACATATGCTCAATTTCTCACAGAATAAGCAAATAAGCATTTACCAAGCTGAACACTTTAAAAGGGCTTATTTCTTTTAGAAGACGCAATAAGCCAATAAAAACTTGTAACAAGCAATCCTAAACACCCTTAATAAGCAATCTAAAACACTGTCATATAAGATTGGAATCCAAGTTACAAATAGTAGTATGAAACCCTGAGACGGGACCAGGACACAATTTGACCGGGTGCATTCACGAAAAATTTTACAAACGAGGAACACAAATTTTTTTGGACCAGGTGCATTTATCAAAAATGGAAGTTTTTTTAAAAAAAATAAAAATAAATAATAACTCTACGCCACAAAATTCCATCGGTGTCCCAGGACCCACCCGGCCACCCTAGCTCCGTCCCTGATGAAACCTATGCTCGAAATTTCATTAATTTTTACGTATTCTTCAAATTTCTACCTATAATATTTTTATAATTTTTTACAAGAGGTCTCAAGTTTGAACTCACTAGTTTAACATCCTAGAGTGGCTTCCTAGTTAGGCCGCGTACATTTAAGTAAAAAACTTGCCTTCTCCAAATACCCTGAACAGGGAATACGAATACCTTATCCCTTACAAATTTACCATAAGTTGCTTAAACATTTAAAACTTCATTAGTCTGTTATTAATATGTTGTCCCATTTTAGGCTTAAGTCTGTAACCATAGAGTAGATCTACATGAACACTACAAGGGACTCTACCTACGTAAACTAAACTTTTACTATTCAAAAAAGAAAAACATATTCCCAATATCTTTAAGGGATACTATAGTCAATGGTAATTAATGTATGGTTTGAACTCATTGATAAAAGTAGGAAAAAAAAATAAAAAATATGTACAAGATAAAGATAGATATCATACTGTGGAGTACATCTTCCCCTGCTTCTAGTATAAGCAAATCCAGGCCCAGAAGCTGATACATTAACAATAGGAGCTAGAACCAACAAAAAAACAACCACATAAAAAACAACACTCAAGCATGGTAACAAAACATGCTTCTTGTTCTTCATTTTTTTAAAAGTGTATAGATGAAGTTGTTGTGTTGTATGTTAACAAAAGGTTAACTTACTTGAGTTGAAGGGTAAGTGAGATATGGGATCTGAGATGAGGTAACATGTTTTGGTAAAATGTGGTGTTTTCTTTAAGTCCTCGTGACTTGTGCTTGTGTTTATTCTTTATTTTGAAATGAAGCTGGTTTTGTACTTTTTCTTGATTCGCTCGTCCTTTAGCTTCGAATGGAACCTTTTCTTTTTGTGGACCGTTATGCCCCTCGTGGGTGTGGATAATTACTAATTATGACACAGTTTCATATCCATTTATTTTTTCTTTATTTATTTGGCTTCAGGATACTGCGAACCGACTAAATCTCAGAACGACTGTCCTTTAGATACCTCAGAATCATTAAAGATGAACTTCCATGGCCACAAAAAGATTAATTTTTCTCCCAAGATTCGAACCCGAGACCTTTAGGTACTTTCGCCCTAGAGACCGAGCTCCTACCATTGGATCACCTCTTGTGGTTACAGTTTCACATTGTTTAATCAATAAATTAAAAAAGAAATGTAGTTGTTATTTGGCTAAATTACAGTCGTAATCTTTACTATTTTGAAAATGTAAACCCGATTTTTGTATGAAAATTTGTCGTATAATTATCATCCTTTTAGTGATTGTGTTTTCACTTTTAATTTCAAGTTTTACCTGTTTTAAGACTACAAATAGGATACTTGCACAACAAAGTTCCTACGAGAACTCTGCACTTGTATTTTCGAAGTTACACGGAATGGTCTGTAATGTGACAAAACCACAAGCACGAATTTTGCAATTTACTCTTGTTTAACTGAGAAAAGAGATCATATGAATTTGGCAATTTAAGGGGTTTGAATGGAAAAAACATGTCATGTGAAATGTTGGTCACGTTAGTGTCTTGTCTTCGCAATGCTTTTTCATGCCAAATTAATTGTTTGCAGATCTTTTCATATAACTTCTCAAAGACTCAATATCATATTTATTCATCTTTTCAAATGTTCATAATCAATATATCATTTCCAATTTCTTGTATTATATCGTGATGTTTTCTTGATTCAGAAACTGAAACTATTCGTGAAAAACTGATCGAAAATGTCAAGATAATAATTTCAGTCTTCCTGTTACATATATTTGAGGTGGATTTTTCTTTGGCATGTTTCAAATGACATTAATCAATATTTCTTGAACGTTAAGCTTTTTTATCAACTTTTTTTGTTTGCTTGTTGCTTTTTCAGATTTTTGGGTCACCATTTATGTTACGTATGTAATAACTCAAGCTTAAAGCAAAAGACTAGCACAATAACTACACACCATAACTTTGCACTATGTATTCTCTTTTCATAGCGAAAATTATTAGGATGGGAAATGATTTGCATACTCCATTTTTTTTATTTGGACACTTCTACATATGCATTAAACTGTTGTACTGTGAATGTACACTGCTTTAACCAGTTGTACATATGAGTGTCCCAATTAAAAAATGAAGTGTGTTAATCATCTCCCTACCAGGATACTCACACTGTTATTGTTTAATAAAAGGAAGATCTTTTTTTTTTTTTTTTTTTTCCTTAACCAATTTAGTTCCAGGGACGGAGCCACCTTGTAGACATGGTTGGCCAAGGCCCACCCTAACATCTTGCAAAATGTGTATTAGTGCAAGTATTTTTGCTTCAACTTATTAAATTTGATCATATTTTAATGAACTTGGCCCACCTTATGTTTTTTTTTTTCTTGCAAGCTAGAGCTATAAACAATCTTTTTATTTGTTATGCTTTTATACTTGAGATGTTTATGATATATGATTTAATAGAATCCCCGTAAAAATAATGTGATAAAAAAATATATATTGAATTCTTATTTGTAAATGGTAATATATTTGTTTATGTTTATGGTTTAATAGTTGGGTTAACCGTCTTTCATGAATAAAATCCATCGGAAATTTCATGGCTTTCAATATTATTTAAGCTTTTCGTCTTATACTTAACGATGCCCGTCTTTTTTCCGGCCCACCCAGAAACTAAATCCTAGCTCCGTCACTTCAATTTACCCACCTATTCCGTGGAATTAGAAAGGGTGGATCACGCAATGCACCTGTTGAAATAATAAGTCATTCACGTCACCTTTTTTTTTCTTCATATTTCTCGACCAAAAAGGACATGGTCCTCACACATTGTCCCCTATAGTGTTGAAGCTGACGAGGGGACCCAATCCCGTCATAAATCGCGTATAATAAGGGTCGGAGGTCACTAAATGATTAAAAAAAGTAGTGGCCTTATTTTCTCAATTAGGGGTTACATTTTATATATTTATTTAGGGGTTAGGTTTTATAGTTGGATTTAGGGTTAGCGTTTGTCGTTTATCGTTTAGGGTTCTGATTTAGGGGTTATTGTTTATTGTTTAAGGTTTAGTTAGATTTTTTTATTTATTTATTTTTTTTTTTTTTTTTTTTTTTTTTTTTTTTTTTGCGCAAAGGTAAACTTTATTATTTCTCCAAAACAAGTTATGTACATCTTATTAACGATCAAACTGTATGGGCATCACCCAAGATCGTAAACAAGATTGTAATAAACATACAAATGACTATATCATATAAACCCACTTCATATCTCAATACCTCTGTTTTGATGCAAAAACGGCAGCTGACCTGTCTCTTACCAAGCAGCAGCAAAAGCATTANAAAATTATATTACTTTCTCCAAAACAGTTATGTACATCATTATAAACATCAGTCTGATATGGGCATACCCAAGATCAGCTAACAAGAATGCTAATACAAACCAATTACAAATGACCTATATCAGATAAAACCACACTTCATATCTCAAAATACAACTCTGTTTTGATGAAAAAAACAGAGCAGCTGAGCCTGCTCTTTCCAAGCAGCAAGCAAAACAGCATTACCTTTATGCACCAAAGAACCATCTAGCTACATTTCCCTTCATCTCCTTTCCATGACCACTCAACCCGCATCCACAGTGATCAAAGATTGGAGATGAAAGGCATCACTAGGCACCCATAACCCATCCATGGGGGGGCTCTTCCAAGCAACCTACATTTCCCTCTCAAGAAAGGCTTCAATTGCTTGGAAACACTCACCCTCCATGATGACCAACCATTACCTCCTTTGGCAGCATATTAGGTGGACCAAGCAGGTTCATCTTTCACTCCTCGCTATTCCACCCATCATACACTGCCCACCCAAACCATATACCCTTCACAATGCATTGTCTTATATTATGGTACATTCTTATGAATTAGACCTTTCATTAGATCCATCAAAGCCTACACAATTTTTTCCCTAGGCCAAACTGTGAAGGAGAATGATGATCCAAATGAGTACAGCCTTACGATTAGAACTCCAAGCACTAAGACAAAGCATTGTTATGGTCTGCAATATGAAACAGTTTACATTTCCAGGATAGAAATACAAACTGTTGTGATTCAGCAGAGATAGAAAAACCTTAATGCCAAACATCCCTTAAGAATCTGAACCTCAGTATTGAATACTGATAACCACTAGCCAAAAGCCCATGCTATCAATACATCACAACCTCATAATGAAACACTTTCAAGACATTACTCTCTTGCAGGTTATGCCCCATACTCTTTCCATTCTTCTCACAGCCACACTTTCTTTAATTGTCAAACTAATGAGCATAGTTTTCACAGTTTCCACAATACCTTTAAAAACATCTTCACTACTTCTAACAACATGTCTAAATATTCTCCCATTTCTTTCCTTCCAAATATTATAAACAAAGGCAGCTAATAGAAGCCTTCTCACCACACATTTAATGTTTATTGTTTATGGTTTATTTTTTAGCGTTTAGCGTTTGGAGTTTGGAGTTTGGTGTTTATGTTTATGAATTATGTTGTTATTTGATTAGATTATACGAGTATAAAATAACAATAGTTCATTCAAATGATGTTTACATTTATTATATAAAAAAACGATGTTAAAGCATATATTAAAAATCTTGAGTGATATCATTTTTAATACATACGACTTTGCCATCTCGCTCTACGACGTTGAACTTTTTTAATATTGACGTGTGAACCATCTTGATACGTTAGTGGGTCAAGAATAAAGCTTATGTCATGGTTTACACCGAACTCTAAACTAGTATTATTAGAAATTGACATATAGTGAATGAAAGAGGGAAGAATTTAATTGTTATTTAGATTGATTGTAACCACAAGTAAGTATATATAGGAAGTCCGAGACCACAAAGTTGATCAATCTGTTAATACAAATATCGTCCTAAAAACGTTATTTATATTTTACGATCTTTACCGTGTTTTGTTAACGACAAAATACTAAGTGAAATTTAGCAACAAGTTATAAACATAAGTTTAAGTCTTTTACACATTTTGTTTAGACATAAACATAACCTTTAACTAACTTGTCCTAGTTACTTCTAGTTAATATGTTTTTAA
>LBNU01002269.1:52351-63100 GCA_014162995.1 Artemisia annua
GGCTACTAAAAAAAACTATCCTGGATGTCTTCAAATCAGATAAACTACTCCCATCCATTATAAACTGGAGTACCTGATAAAAATAGATTTTTACTTTCGTGCACTGCATTCTATAATCTCATCACTGTGAAACAATTCGATAGTAATTAGTGTTTGCATAATTACTCTACTTTCTCACATCGAGGTGGCGGTCCTAGATTGTTCAGTCCATGCTCATCCCAGGAGAGAATTCAAACCAAGTGTGTGCCCCAAATTGAACTCATGTTAATGGGCTATATAGCCTAGAAATGATGGGATGTAGGGAGGCAGTGAATAGACTCGATTCGCTTACTAAAATAATTAAGATCAGCCATACAACCACAAGTTTTCCTATCAACGTGAGTTTGACTCGTGTTTAAATCAATCTGTACCAACTCTGGCGTAATGCCGCTACCAGGTATTCCATGAACACAGAACATGATAGGAAAGGGTGAATGAGTTAACTGCAAAAGATAAAGGCACATGACTCCGTAGGACTTGGAGAACAGGCAAAAGGCGAACCAAGCCATTAGATTGGAGAGTGGTGTCAAGATTGAAGACTACATTGATCAACAGATGGAACAGGCAAGAAAGTGTGAAGACATCTAGTGACTTCAACAGTCATTGTTTGAAGAAGTCACATGAAGATTCTGATATTAATGTAATAAGGGGGGGAAAATAGTGAATAGCAACCCTGTAATCTAACACATAGCACATGCAAGACTTCAATACTTGATGTGACAATACTTATTAAAAGACCTAAGTCACATCAATTTAGCTATGCATTGATTCATGTCAAGTTAAACATAAAATATATTCATGAATGAATATTTCTAAAGCTTTCATTTAAACAATATAAAACAAGTTCATGTTTAAATAGAAATGCAAAGCTTAGTTATATAAGACTTAGAAACTAAAGTGATGTTTTATTACAAGCTAAAGTTTGTATCTTGTCATTAACAAAACTTAGCAAAGATCGTTAAAATATAAATAACGTTTTTAGGCGATATTTGTATTAACAAAATCTTTAAACTCTCTAAGCTAGCTGTTGACGTATATGCCGGAGGGAATCATACCGGACGTAATGATGATGTGCCGGAGGACAGGACAAGCCGGAGGGCATACTGTTGACTGAAAGTCCCGAATGATTTGACAGGCGCACGTGCTCCGCCGCCACCGAGATTTCAGGGATTTTGTCTAGACAAGTGGGCTGACACCTACGCTACGAGGTAGGCTTACCTCAGCACCTATTGGACAAGTGGGCTGACATCCTACCCCACACAGGTACCAAAGTTGGGTAGTATAAATACCCCAACCATATTTATTACTCACACCTAACGCACACTCACGCATACTTACTCTCATTTAATTCATATACCTTTCGGCCTTACACACACACTTACTCTCACGCCGGAGCTTGGTCCTGGGATAACACCCGGGGCGAGCTAACGTGCGCGTTCTCTTGTGCAGATAACTAGGGACCTCGCTAGAAGGAAGGGGAACGGATCTTTGCTTCAACACTAGCAAATGGGGAAGGTTGATGTGAGATTACTTTCACGGATGTGCAAAGAATCTGCAAAGAAATTATAAACATGAGAAAGTTGCAGAATACAAGAGTAGTCGATACAATCTTCATAACTATGTAAATACAGATACACAAATACGTGCAACGTGTCGTTTAGAGCATTACTCATTAATAATATTGCTTTTTAGCTACTAGTTGCATGTAAAACTGTGTTTAGCAACTGTGTTTAGCACAAGAATAATATAGAAAAGTACTTATAACTTGCAATTATATGAAGCTCGTGAGCAGAAAAAACAAATGACAGTTACCTCTCTAAGGACTTAATATGAAGACACAGAAAATATTTGAAAAATGACACTTACCCCTCAACTCGAATTGAAGTAAGAGGGTATTTCCATTGTCCAGATCGTAAATATTTGAAAATTGCATATACAAACGATAAAAACATGAGACACAATTTCCAAACTAAGCGCAAGACATTTGACATTGTGGAGATGTTGAAGCAGATAACATATTTTACGAACATAATTCTGCGTTATTCTAAGATTTGGAATATAAAAACATAGATCCGCCTTTTCCAATGAACGGATTGCCTCTGCCGACAACTGAATAGGCCGATCGTATTTACCATTAAGGAGCAAGTAGGTAAGGTTAGGCGCAGAAATCATAACCTCCTTTGTAAATTTTTCAATGCTTAGAGTCTTCAATTGAGGTGTGTCCACATGTACAAACTTCACCGACCATTTTACATTTTTAAGCGTGAGATTAAGAAGCTGTGAATTAGTAATACTGAAACCCTCACGATATCCAGTCATCACATTGCAACTATTTAAGGTGAGGTTCTTCAAGTTCTGGCACATGCCTATAATATTATGGCACCCAAAGAATCTGACACCATTGAGATGCAATGTAGTTAAAGCTGGGAGATCCCAAGTTGATGTTGGCGGATGGGAAGGGCCATCAATATAAGCTCCAGTCAACGTGAAATTTTTCAGAGACCGAGAACTTAACAAAGAAAGAGGAAAAATACGTCTCTTGACAAGGTACGCAATTTTCATTCGTTGGACACTGTGAGCGAATGCATAATCCAGAATATTTTTAAGGAACACCTGGTTAACCAATCCACAATGTCCGAGCAGCTCCATAGAAGACACATCTATATTATTGCGGCCGGAGAGAACATTGTTAACAAATTGAGAGAAGATAACCTCCTTAGAGTAATAGCATGTGAAATTGAGACACCTCAATGAAGTCCAGATGTACCTCCATCTAGATGACAAAACACTGAATTGAATAACATCTCTAATTTCAATATACGATAGGATTTTATAAATAAGATCATCCGGCAAGTTGCTTAGTCTATCCACTTCTACATCCATTATATTCTTAAGCTGTAATGTCAAAGTACAAAGTTAAATTTCCCACTGTTAGTTGTAAAAAGTGACAAAGTAAACACAGTTTTGAACCAGCAGGAACATCATATCTTTTATANATAGTCAGTGTGTAATTTAGAGTTAACTATTAAAAGTTATTATAATTTGTTTCATTATGGCCGGGTAGTAAACCCCAAAACGAGAATAATAGATAAACAAACGTACCTAGAGTTTGACTCCTCTTACGAATTAAAAATTAAAACCTAAAACTGATCAAATAGTCGACCTCTTTTTATATACCCATTTGTTAACCGACCCCTTTGTCCTTTTTCGCCATGAGCCCAAATCGTTAGTGTATGATTAGTAAGCTGGTCCAAAGGCCTGTGATGTTGGTTTTATTCAGCCCAAAGTCCATCCAAATTAACCGTGTATTTTTTGTGCTTTGTTTGATTTTGGCACAAAATAACTAATCTTTCGTATTTAACTAGACGAGTAACTGTATACAATGATGTAAATTATATAAGTATAACATTTGTCAAAAAAAATGTGAGGAGAATCTCTATTCACTCAATTTTTAGTGATGTGAAAAAAGTTTACAATTTTTAGGCATGATTGGAAACATTTTTTTATAAGGGTTTTGTTGTGTTGTCAGGGAGTGTTTAGATAAGCTTATTTTCCTGGCTTATGAGCTTATTTGATTTTAGGAAAGCTCATAAGCACACTTTTTTAGGCTTATGAGGTTGCTTAGTTGAGCTTACGGCTTACTCATATGACATGACTCAGCTTGAACTGGCCAGGAACTTTGATTGCTTATTTTATGTGCTCATGCTTATGCTTAAGAATGAATTGTTACAAGTTGCGTAAAAATAAACGTGGAATAGTGCTTAAGGTTGTTTAAAATCTGTTTATTGAGCTTTGAAGCAGTTTTATGTGATGAGATTGATTATAAGAAACTGTGATAATAGAATTTCAACGTGTCTAAGTGGGTTCAATTGAAGTTGAGATTATTTGCATTTTGGCAGGGCAACTTACTACACTGTGTTCTCAATTTTATTCATTTAGTATTATTATTATTATCATTTTTATTTTATTTTTTAATTTTTTTTGAATGAAAAGTAGAGTAAAGAAAGTGGGTGTCTAACTCAATAATGGAGTGAAACATTTTAGGGGGAACAGTACAAGTACTTTTTTTCCTCTCTTCTTTCTTTCCTTCCTTGAAAAAAAACTCAAGAACACCACATAACTTTAGCTTCACTCTATTTAACTCACTTTCATCTAAAAAAGATCTTGAAAACAGAGTGTTAGTTTGCAACCATGACGGTTTGTTTCTCGGTTATTCAGTTCGGTTTAATGCAATTTCGGTTTGGTTTTCAGTTTTACCCAAAATTTTCTTTTAATTAAAACAACTGACAACCTAACCGATGAACACGTTACACGCCTAAGTCGTTGAATACACACGAGCTAATGATCCGGCCCCACAACGAGAGCACTACATGTAACGAATAGCAATTAGCATTCTAGCTAAGCTTTTATAAACTCCGAACATGCATTTGGGCCATCTGCAACCGGAAGTATTGTAAAAATGAAATATTCATTCGACAAAATTAAAACGCACATCGAAATTACTCCGTTAAATGTCAATACTACAAAAGAGGAATAAGTAGATGATGATACGTTGATTCACGGGTCCAAATGGCGAGCGTTGACCGTTGAACACGTGGACCTGTATCACTCAAGAAACAAGAGATATCATTAGAATGTATACGGGACTTACTCCCCGTAATACACTCCGACGATCAAGTGAGATGTGAAAATGCTACACATAAAATGTAATAGAGAAGAAAGTAGTAGTAGTGATGTGTTTATTTGATGATCCTTTTGAATCATGGAAACATGCTATTTATACTAAGCCAACCATGCATACTGCTCTTGTAAATATATGTACAACATTTGCCAAAGGTCCTTTATTTACATTTAGTGTGTGTATTTGCACGTATGTGTATTTCTCATGTGACGAAGTGTGCGTAAATATATATATATAATATTCAAAATATGTCTTTTCCTTATATGGATATGAGACTTGTTTATACTTGTAAAACACTTCTTTCCCAAGATCCTTTGCAAGTGCAGATCATATCCTCAGCTAGAATATTCGCAATTAAATATTTGAGGAGAGTCTTGCATTAAAATATACAATTGGTGTATGCCCATCAAGCCCCCTAGTCTATACTTGATTTCAATCATGTATAGGCTGATATGATTTGGCTTTTTGAAGAGCCTAGTTATCCAAAGAAGACGATGTCATTTTTACTGTTATTTATTATTGGAATTGTGTTTGCATGGTGACATTTTTCGTCTTATAATCGGTCGTGTCGCTTTCCGCGATGGATTTCGCGTTTCTTTAGCAACCATGTCGCTTTTTGCTATATATAGCTTCGTATCCCTTTTATTGGCGGGATGTTGTTTCAGTTCGAACATTTTCGCGTTGATTACATTCAAGCGTTTAGCTATTTTTAGCTTTCATCCCTTTAATATCGGGAAGATATGTGGTCATGACATTTTTGCATGATTGAATATCACGTCTTTGGAATGATTGTACAATCTGCTTATGTGTGATGTGCTCCGTGCAACCACTTGATCAAGTAACTTAAACCTAGATAAAAATATAGATTCACTTGCATGTTTGCTTGTTAGAAACAGAACAAGATACGATGTATACACTCAAAGCATTCATCAACTTTTGAAATAAGATTAATGTTCATAAGAAAGACTTACCGATCATTCCAACGACTCTAAGTAACATTATCGGTTAGAGCCAATAATCATACAATACTTTATTTTATCACTTGTATTATTATGCACCAAATTCATTTTCAAGTATGGAGCCTCGCACTTATTTATACCAATTTTCCTCTCGCTTTATGGCTTGGCATGAGACTTATAATTTTTTTTCTTTGTTCATGATTCAATTACGAAGTCGATTTGCATTGTTTGCTTCATCTGCCCTGATACAGCCGTTGACATGTATATACAGGTCTTCTAATGACATGGGTGGTCGGGCAATTAAGTCTTTAAATGGCCTACCTGGACGAAGTCCGCTGATAAAGGCTCCAATCATCATGCCATCTGATCTGTCTGTCATGTGCAATGCTTCTTTTCCGAACCTAGCCAAGTAGTCTTTAAGAGATTCTTCAGATTTTTGTCGAATATCTAGTATTTCTGCTTGGGTTTTCTGAAATCGTCTTTGTTGCATAAAGTTAGCTCTGAACTTTGACTCCTCCCAAACTAACCAGTTAACCAGGTGTGGTCAACAAGTCAAATCTGAGAGAGGAGAGATCAATTTATGATCCGTTGAAAGCACAGTGTACTCACGGGTCGTTATGTCCCAACGAGATTGAAATTGTGTTTTGGAAACGTTCTGGGAATGAGTAATTTGGAGATAGTAACCAGATAATGATTTGGATTGATTTACACTAATGAAAATGAGTTAAATAACAGTTATTAACAATTACGGGAAATCTGATAAATTAAAAACGTAATCAAAATTAAAACAAACGTGAATGCGTGCTGAAAAAGTGGGAATTAAACAAAAACAAACTACAGGGGGTGAAAATGACTTTTTACAAACTTAATATTAAAAGAAAATTTTATAAAAAAGAAAAATATTTTTTTGATTATTTTATTATTTAATATTACTTAAAACTATTTAATTAATTATTATTAATATTTAACTTAAACTAAATATAATATAATAATAACTAAAACTAAGAAAATGAAAATTTAATTTTACAAATTCTAAAATAACTTAAAAATAATATAAAAACTAAAAAATATATTTATTTTTCTTTTTCTGAATTTAATATTAATTAATTACTAATTATATTAATTAAACTAATTAAACTAATTTAAATTACAAATTATACTACAAATGACTTAGAAAATTAAGAAATATTTTCTAAAACTAATTAACCTTCACAGGAATCCTAAAAAAAATTATAAAAATTTTATAAAAATTATTATTAAACTATTTTACTAATTATTTACTTACTTACTAATTAAAAACTAGTTAAACTATTTTAATTAATAAAAATAGGAAATTAACAGTAATAATTAAGAAACTATTTTCTAAAAATACTAAATGATTTATAAAACCTAGAAAAATTAAAAAAAAANTTTTTTTTTTTTTTTTTTTTTTTTTTGGGAAAATATATACATGCAGGGGCAACACCCCCACACTAGGGTGTTAGAAAATAGCAAGAAGTCAGAAACACGGGTGAAACCCCATGGCATGCTAATGTTTTTGGTCACCGAGTCACTAGCTTGACTCGATCCCCGCATTCATCGGTTCATGGGGAAAGTTTGGAGATCCGGGACAACCATGGGTGGTATGTCTTCTCCAAAGTAGTGTTTTAACCGATGACCATTCACTTTGAAATTTGGACCGTCATTTTGAGATAGTTCAACGGTGCCATATGGATAAACTTTAGTGACAGTGAACGGTCCAGACCAACGGGATTTGAGTTTTCCCGAGAAAATCTTTAATCTAGAATTGAAAAGAAGGACTCGATAACCGACGTTGAAAACGCGGTTCTTGATTTTTGAGTCGTTAATCCTCTTAGTCTTTTCCTTATAAATCAAAGAGTTTTCGTATGCATGATCATGTAGTTCATTCAATTCATTCAGCTGAACCTTACGGTGATCACCCGCTGTCTGGAGGTCGAAGTTAGCATGCTTCAAGGCTCAGTAGGCTTTGTGCTCGAGTTCGATCGGCAGATGACACGCCTTTCCGTATACAAGCTTATAAGGAGTACACCCGATGGGCGTTTTGTATGCAGTACGGAAGGCCCAGAGTGCATCATCTAGTTAATCCGACCAGGAGGCACGGTTTTCTCCTACGGTCCTTTCAAGAATTCTTTTAATACCACGGTTTGAAACTTCCACTTGCCCACTTGTTTGGGGGTGATACACGGTGGAAAGACGGTGAGTGACACCGTACTTCAGCATGACTTTTGCGAATTGATCATTGCAAAACTGCGTACCACGATCACTAATAATGGCACGTGGAGTTCCGAACCTAGCAAAAAGAGATTTCAAAAATTTCCACGACAACTCGGGCATCGTTGGTGGGTAATGCTTTCGCCTCGACCCATTTTGACAAGTAGTCAACAGCCACGAGTATGTATTTGTTTCCTCGAGATGATGGAAATGGCCCTATAAAGTCAATGCCCCAGACATCAAAGATTTCACAGACTTGGATGGCGTTTTGAGGCATCTCATTCGTCTTTGAAATATTCCCGTGACGCTGAAAAGCGTCACAAGCTTTGACTAAGTCATGAGCATCTTTATAGATTGTGGGCCAGTAGAAACCTGAATCAAACACCTTTTTGGGGGTGTAATTTGGACTATGATGTCCCCCCGTGGGTCCATCATGACAAGCTTTGAGAATATCCATGGCTTCTTGGCCATGGACACACCGTCTGATGACTTGATCGGCACAGATTTTGAACAAGTAGGGGTCGTCCCAGAAGTAATGTTTAAAGTCTTTAAAGAATTTGTTTTTCTGTTGGGACGGCATCCCTTTCACGACAAAGTTACCCGCATGGTAGTTTGCAAAGTCGGCAAACCATGGGGTAGTAGAATCACCACAAAAAGAAACCGCATTGAGTGTCTCGAGAGGAAACGTTTCATTTATTTCCTTTTTCTCGAACACATCCTGGTGAGGGTTTTCTAATCGGGACAGATGATCAGCCGCTAGGTTCTCAGCTCCTTTTTTATCACGGATGATGATATCAAATTCTTGCAGGAGGAGAACCCATCGGAGCAATCTCGGCTTTGCATCTTGTTTGGCAAAGATATATTTCAGAGCCGAGTGATCCGTATACACTATGCATTTCATCAAGATTAAGTAAGGCCGGAACTTTTCAAAAGCATACACCATGGCTAATAATTCTTTTTCCGTTGCGGTGTAATGAGTCTGAGCCTCGTTCATAGTTTTGCTTGCATAATGTATAGGCTGAAAGTGTTTTGTTTTTCGTTGCCCCAAGACCGCACCTATAGTAAAATCACTTGCATCGCACATGAGTTCAAAAGGCAGGTCCCAATCGGGGGCAACTAAGATGGGTGCTTCTGTAAGCTTTTTCTTGAGAGTCTGAAAAGCTTCGATGCACTCGGGAGAAAAGATGAAAGGAGCATCTTTTTCAAGAAGATGAGTCATGGGCCGGGCGATTTTAGAAAAATCTTGTATGAATCTACGGTAGAATCCGGCATGACCTAGGAAACTCTTGACACCTTTGACAGTGGTGGGATGAGGTAATTTAGCAATAACATCAACTTTAGCTCTATCAACCTCAATCCCGCTCTTAGAAATCTTATGGCCGAGGACAATCCCCTCTTTGACCATAAAGTGACTCTTCTCCCAATTTAGACAAAGATTGGTGTCTTCACACCGTTTTAACATGTTTTCTAAATGGGAGAGACATGATTGGAAAGAATCCCCAATGACCGAGAAATCGTCCATAAAGACCTCCATAGTTTTCCCGATCATGTCGTGGAATATGGCCATCATACACCTTTGGAACGTGCCTGGAGCATTACATAAGCCAAAAGGCATACGCCGGTAGGCAAAAGTTCCGTAGGGGCATGTAAAAGTGGTCTTTTCTTGATCTTGCGGATCAATGGGAATCTGGAAGTAACCCGAGAAACCGTCTAGGAAACAATAGTACTCGTTTCCCGCTAATCTTTCGAGCATTTGGTCCATGAAGGGTAGAGGAAAATTGTCTTTACGGGTGGCGTCATTTAACTTTCGATAGTCAATGCATACACGCCATCCTGTAACCAATCGAGTTGGAATCAACTCGTTTTCTTCATTTGTGACAACAGTAATGCCACCCTTTTTAGGAACGCAAGGAATGGGACTAACCCAAGGACTATCAGAGATAGGGTAAATCAATCTGGCATCAAGAAGTTTGATAACCTCTTGTTTGATAACCTCGTGGATTTTAGGATTAACTCTTCTCTGTTGTTGAACTGCTGGTTTAAATTCATCCTCCATTAAGATTTTGTGGGTACAGAATTCAGGGTTAATACCCTTGATGTCGGAGAGTTTCCAAGAAATTGCTTGCTTGTGTGACTTCAAGACCTTTATGAGAGCAGCTTTTTCCTCATCTTTTTAGTCTTAGCAATTATGACGGGTAATTTATCATCACCCTCCAGAAATGCATATTCGAGATGAGGTGGTAAGTCCTTAAGTTCGACCTCAGGAAATTCAGCAGTTTTCTCAACAGACTTGATTTCCTCGTTATGAAGTTTTTATGGCAGAACAGGAGGAGGAGAGGGATCTTCATTCAACAACTTCTCAAGGAGAAGGATATCCCTTTCCGGGTCAATCTCTTGGTTATCAATTCCCTCAGGAATCGAATCACTTTTGAGAAAGGTCTCTATTTCCTCTAAGATGAAATCACTTCCCTCAAACGGAGTTAGGGAAGGAGAAGAATTAGCAATGATAAGTTGAGAAGAGGGAGTGGGATTGCCACTCAAAGAATTATCGGTGAAACCAAGAATTTCTTGAGAGTACTCTTCCGAAGCAATATCAATGACATCGATTCTGTTAATTTCTGATGTGTCATAATTGGAAGAGTATCGCGAAGTTTGATCAAGGTTGAATGTGATGGCTTCATTACCAACACGTAGAGTGATTTCTTCATCAAATACATCGATCAAAGCACGGCCCGTTCTTAGGAATCCCCTCCCTAAAATGAGAGGAACCCTCGGGTCTGCATCGAAATCAACAATCACGAAATCTGCCGGAAAATGGAACTTTCCTACTTTCACAAA
>LBNU01002269.1:75156-122723 GCA_014162995.1 Artemisia annua
ACGCAATATGCATATTTGATCATAATAAGCAAATGAGTTTATCGACTCCAAATGTTGATCAACTATATGCTTTCGTAACAAAACCCCTGCAAGAAAACTGTAAAATATATGAAACAACCAAACAAACACAAACAAAAATATCTAAATGAAATAAGTAGATAATTAAGTTACGTTGTAAATCCTAAAAGAAATAGTTAAAGGTAGTGGAAATAGAAATAATTCGACACATAATTGTTTTTAACACAAACCATAAACCATATGACGATCACTCGTCATCATCAATAATCCATGTTGGGATGAACGAACTCGTCCTCGCTCTCTTCTTCATCCTCATCATCGTCTTCATCCACCACTCGTCGCTTCTTCTTTCCAACTCTTGATGACGAACCTCCAACATCATAACTCGATCCTCCAGGATTAAAACTTGATCCACCCACATTGACACCTGAACTACCATATTCGGGAAGTCTACCGTATGGAGGGTATGGCTCGGGAAATGGTGAATAACCAGGATAAGGGTAGGGGTATGGTCCAGGATATGGAGAATATGGTAACGGTTATGGTGGAACATTTGGTGGGTTGTAGGGAGATACCTCATAATTGGCATCTTGTGCCAAGTGTTGGATCATTGGCATGGAATAATCAAAGTTTTAATTATTCCTCATCATCATTGAATCTTTCCAAACTTCCCTACACTCAATAGCATTCAACTCTCGGTTCCAATCACCCCATCCCGAATCAAAACTACTTTGTGTATTCCCCGGAAAACTTCCCATTTGAGGTTGTGATGGTGCCTCCGTATAAGCTCCTGATTGCGCCCCCACACTTGGTTCGGTCCAAGGTCCCAAAGTCTTATTATTCCTATCCAATGCTTTTCCAAAACTAAAAGCATCCCATATCTCACTCTCCATCCTCACTCGACACTTCCTCAACTCATTCTCATTATAATACCCAAGATTCTTAGCCAAAACGGTCACATAATGACCTCCACAAACATCACTTTGTTTCTTAATTCCCGGTGCTCTCTTAGAAAGATATTCGGCAATAATCCATGCCGCATTCCCATTCTTATCTTCCTCCAATAACTTCATCACCCATAGGTCCGGTTGACTGCATTTGTCTTGACTACCGCTCCTATGCAACAATCCCCAAGAAATCAACTTTTGTAACACCTTCATCAACGGATTCCTAATCCTAGAAGAATTCCTCCTAAGACAAGTTGGATCACCAATTCTATTCCAATAAGCATCAACACCCGTGTATTGATCATGATCTCTAGCCAAGCTCACAAAATGTGGTCCAAACAACCTATGATTAACCTCACTTTCCTCATACAAACCTAGGGCAACTGCAAAATTTGGCAAAGAGAAAGCATGTTCGCGCCCACACAATCTAAACCAAATACAAACATCCTCAATAACATCATTTACCTTCCTATCAAAGTAAAATGTAGAAAAGAACTCCAAACACCATTCCTTGTAAACATCCTCACGTATACTAAAAGCTCTTTCCCAAGAATAATCTTCAAACCTATCCCCATCACCGGGATACACATAAATCATAGTCATCATGCTCCTCAATTGATCCTCACATTCATACTCCGCAAGCAAATCCCAATCAATCAATATAGGCTTAGCAACCTTTCTCTCTTGAAGTTTTGAAAGACGTTCCCTATACGCATTCTTCTCATCTTTGTTTTGCACATGAGAGAACTTGACATTATCATTAGACTCCGGTTTCAAACTGAAAGTGATCCTCTTCCTCTCGTTCCTTTTCAAATACTTGTTAACAAGCGGGTTTCTTCGACTACGACCCAATCCTGCAACATTTCCCTGAAAGAAAACTCAAATTATGTCATTATAAAAGTATAAGAACTAATACCAATCAATTTAGAAACTAGAAAACGCGATTTGCAAAATGTCAAAAATTTTTCCGTAGCATCCATCCGATCGGATTGAGCTCCATCCGATCGGATGGATCTTTTGGCACACTCCATCCGTTCGGTTGCAACTCGCAACCGAATCGGCTGGAGTTTCTGTTTACAAAATGCATCCTCAATCCATTCTAAACGTTTCCCAATCAATCCAAACTTCTTTCTAACTTGTAATCTACCATTTTAGAGTGCTTCTAACATCTGAACTCTCCTATCAACGATTCGTAACATCTCCATGCATCAACCTAATGATCCTATGAAACTCAAGAACACCATCTACTAAAATCTTCCAATTAGTGCTCTAATTAACAATGCAATATCCTAACATCACTAATTATCAAGCATGTAACTCCTGGGATTCATCAATTGCAAATAAATTAGCTCCAAAGATTCTACCCAATTCAATCCGAAAATTTAATCAATCAATTCTTACTCAAAACTTAATCAATTGATCTAATTCTTTTTGCAACACATTCTCCTATCATCTAATCACTTATCCCCAAAATATTACATCTCAATTCGAACTAATTCAAAAATACCCAATTCGTGACCTAATTTCAATAATCCGAATTAAAACCTAATTGAATGAAATTAATGATGTAACTTACTTGACTTGATGCCATTGATGATCAATTATCACTCCTGCAACTTCCTAACAACTTCCTATGGTCGAATTTATGACCCCAATTTTTGGTGGATTGTGTGTGTGTGGTTTTCTTGGGTTTTTGAAAATTTTGGTTTATATATTCAATTCCATCCGATCAGTTGTGAATCCATCCGTTTCGGTTTTGTATGAAATTGATTTTTCAAAGTTTTTTTCACTACTAAACTTGGTATAAGCACTAGTAGTTCTTGTCTCTTCAAAAACTTATCTTTTTGTATGTATATATTCCAAACACACTTTGTCTACCAAAAATTGGTAATCATTTCTACTTCTAAACTTAAGACTAAAAACATAACTTAACCCCTTATAAATTAAAAACTAGTAAACAAATATATAGATAAACAAATAACTAGATAGATAAATAGATAGTCTTATTTCAAACATGAAATGCATAAAACCTAAAAACATAAAATAAATTGCATGAAATTAAAAATACGAAACAAACAAATAGCACAAGATGTGCTTTATTCTTGTGATCATTCTTCTTCATCCATAGAAATATTCATTCCTAAGAATGTCTTCTCCACGATACTTGTTTGACAACTTCCTAGTAGTCTTTTGAGTTTTGAAACTTCGTGCAAAGTTCCTTCCGCTAGGATATGTGATATCAAATTTGCAATACCAATCACCATCTCCTTCTTCTCTTTTGTAAATGCTAGGACCATCGGATCCCCATTCCAAGTTCTTCAATTGGACCGGTAAAGATCCAAGAAAATCTGTCAATTTATTAAACACAAAAATGTTTTTAAATGGGTTAAAGAAAGCCTCCATTGCTAGAGCCCTTTCCATTTCATCCTCAATATCAAAGAAACTAGGTGTGCATGGGCCAAACTTAGGCCTACCATCTTCATCTCTTCCTACTTCAAAGCAACCAAGGTAATCCTCCTATTGGTCCTCATCATTATCATCCCCATTACTACCCCCTCTAGGCTTTGGATAGTAAGTGTTCTTAAGAATTCCATCGTCAATTGTCATGGTACCTCTTCCCATATCTATTATCGCTCCACATGTTCTTAAGAATGGTCTACCTAACAACAAAGGTAGTTCATTATCAACCGCAACATCCAACACAAGAAAATCCGCCAAGAACGCTTGGTAACCAATTTGAACTCTAACATTCCTTACCTCCCCCATTGCTTTCACCTTAGAATTATCCGCCATAGTGAGTTTAGAATTGTTAGGTTGAGGGTCTCTTAATCCTAACTTTTGGTACAATGGGTAAGGCATAATACTCACACTCAAGCCCGTATCGGCTAATGCATATAAAGGAGTTATCCCATTAATTTTAACCGGCAAAACAAAATTTCCGGGATCATTCATTTTCTTTGGGAGCCCATTCTCAATTATCCTTCTCTCCTCTACTTCATCAAAACTATTATCTTCCAACTTCGACTTTGCTAACATAACCCCATCTAATTTCTTCCTATAATCCATGTAGTTTCTTAGCACTTCGATGACCGGTTTGTTTTCCATCAATTCACTAATTTTTGCTTCAAGATTCTCCAAGATAGCTTGTTTTTGCTCTTTGGTTAAGGGTTTGCTACTTTTTGGTGAATTTGGTGGAGTTTTGGATGATGATGATGATGATTTGTTTTCTTTTTGGGTGGAGGGTTGGGTTAATTTGTTCAATGGTGTTTTGTTTCGGTTAGCTTTGCCTATTTTACAAATTTCATCCCTTCCTTCCTTGATCTTTTCCATACCTTCACAAACATCAACAAGCATTTCATTCACACCTTTTCCTTCTTCCAAATCACTTATGTTAATTCGTAACTCCCCAAGTGCGAAATCCAATGTACACTTAGTAGTTACAAGAAAATCTCTACCAAAGATAACCTCCGGTTCATCGGCATTAGTATATTCCACAACCACAAAATCAAATTTGAAAATGTGACCATGAATGTTCACTCTAACTCCCTTCACTTTCTTCCTTCCATAATCTCCATAGTCAAGCCTAACAAAACCAAGCTTTTCAAGTACTTCTTCTGAAATGTAATTATCTCCATATTCCATGTTCAACTCCGCATCCCAGGCTTTAACACCTTCCACCGCACAAGGTGTAGAATACCTCATGTGTGGAGCATCGAATTCCTTAGGTGGTGCTCTTGTGAAAACAACAACCTTCCTTTCCTTCTCCTTCTTTGGGTAACACATTTCATGTGGCAAGTAAGACACATTGTCTCCAACAACCTCTTCTCTTTCTAAATCCAACTTAGCCTTTTCCAAGATGCTTTCCAACTTTTCCAAGGAATCACCGGAATCCTTGAACATATCCTCCAAATCTTTCAAGTACGCCGAAATCTGACTTAAACTCTTCATTTCAACTTAAGCAATTACTAACTATAACATAACCATCAACAAAAACATCCAAATCATTAGCATGAGGTTAGTTGTAAGCAAATAACTCTTAATATGAAATAAGAATAAGTAAATTAACAAACTAAAACACTAAGAATTGAAAATAAACTAAAAAATAAAAATGCTAAAAATTTTACCGTGGCTCCCATCCGTTCGGATGGACTTCCATCCGATCGGATTGACCAATTTACCCACCTCCAACCAATCGGTTGGAACCCGCAACCGAATCGGTTGGAGCTTCTAAACTAAAAAAAATTTATTAAAAAGACTTAAACTTGAAAACTTTAAAAGCAACCATTGAATGTCTAATTAACTATTACTAACTGTATTATAAACATTGTAAAAGCATTAACTCTATTTAAGATTAATTAAAACATTAATAACTAATCATAATAACATCTTAAAACTAATAATTACTAATATTAATCATCTATTCATTAAAATTAATTAACTAAAAACAGAAAACTGAAAATTAAAAGAACAAACAAGAATCCTAAAATTTTACCGTGGCCACCAACCGATCGGATGGATATCCATCCGAATCGGTTGGCTAAAACCAACTCTCTTTTTCTTTTTTTTTACTTTTTACTCTAAAAAATTCAAAATTCACAAATTGCAAACAATTTAATTACTAAAAACTAAGAAATTAATCAAATCCCCGACAGCGGCGCCAAAAACTTGATGTGCGTTTTATTAGTGCAAGTTTTAAAATTTATAAACATGACTTACCCACCTTTACTACATCGGACGAGTATACTTGCTCGTATGNAATCATAATAACATCTTAAAACTAATAATTACTAATATTAATCATCTATTCATTAAAATTAATTAACTAAAAACAGAAAACTGAAAATTAAAAGAACAAACAAGAATCCTAAAATTTTACCGTGGCCACCAACCGATCGGATGGATATCCATCCGAATCGGTTGGCTAAAACCAACTCTTTTTTTTTTTTACTTTTTACTCTAAAAAATTCAAAATTCACAAATTACAAACAATTTAATTACTAAAAACTAAGAAATTAATCAAATCCCCGACAGCGGCGCCAAAAACTTGATGTGCGTTTTATTAGTGCAAGTTTTAAAATTTATAAACATGACTTACCCACCTTTACTACATCGGACGAGTATACTTGCTCGTATGTGCTAAATAAATAATCGGATAAATCGTGTTTATAAATTTTAAAACTTGCACTAATAAAACGCACATCAGGCAGTAAGCTCTTAATGGTCTAGACTTGAGAGGGGTGTCTGAATGCCTCTTGTTGCCTCTGACTGACCAAAAAAACTAGTACAAGCAAGCAAATGTGCGGTTCAAACATGAGTTTTTTTTCCCGTTCAGATGCGGTCAGATTCAGACATTTACGCCTCAGATTCATATTCAGATGTGCGGTTCAGATTCAGATTCAGAGCCTCTTAAAAAACAAACACCACCTAAAATTATAAGTCTCCATGTTTTCTAATAGCTTTAGATAATAAACAAATAACCCATTACACTTTATACCCCATATACTTTATAATATAAACTTTGTTTACAATTACATGTATTAATATTAGCTTGAGACTTTCATCAATTTAATTAATTATTATTATTATTATTATTATTTGTAAATATACTAATTAGTTTTAATATGCGTTAAATATTTCTAAAATAAATATTAGTTTTAAACTTTCATCTATTATTATTTTTTTTTTACTATATATGTTAAATAAGGACTAATGTTATCCTATTTAAAAGTTTAATCTATGCGTACACGGGTCTGAATATTAAAAACGGCTCAATTATTATTAACGGTAATATAAATATTAAATGTTAAGCACAAGTTACTATGATATAAAAACAAATATACGCGATTGTACTTATAACAACGACTCATGTAACTATTATTTAAAGTTTATATAAAGATATCCGGAAAAACATTTTTAAAAAACTTTACGGAGTATATTTTAACTTCTTCAACACTCATTATGTGCTACTAAACTCGCACATTTTGCATAACATGATATCAAATATACGCGATTGTACTTATAACAACGACTCATATAATTATTATTTAATGTTTATATACGGATATCCTGAAAAATATTTTAAAAAACATTATGGAGTATATTTTAACATTATAAACGCTCATTATGTGATACTAAACTAGCACATTTTGTACAACATGATACCAATAGTTAAAGTTAAACAATGACATCAACCTCAACCTCAACATCTATGTCAGCTAAATAAAAGTTTGCATACGGATATCCAAAAAAACATTGTTAAAAACTTTACGGAGTATATTTTAATTTTATTATCGCTCATTATATGCTACTAAACTCGCACATTTTGTACAGCATGATATCAAGTATACGCGATTGTACTTATAACAACGACTCATGTAATTATTATTTAAAGTTTATATACGGAGTGTATTTTAACTTCATCAACGCTCATTAGGTGCTACTAAACTCGCACATTTTGTACGACATGATATCAATAGTTAAAGTTAAACAGCAACATCAACCTTAACCTCAACATCTACGTCAGCTAAACAAAGTTAAATCTTTCATCCAATAAATTTTTTTACAAAATATTAATAGATATTAATACATAATGAAAAACTCATGCATTTTTATTAGTTGTACCTATATCACATTTCACGGGTAAATTCTTATATGTCCATATAGTAAACTAAAATTTTAAAATAAATTTAATTTATGTACAGTTGCACTTAGTATTTGCGCAAGTCATTGCTTAACCTTTGTTGTATAATGTGTTGACATGAAAAGAAAGATTCATGTAACCTGTGTTGTGCATGCAAGGGCCCTATACAGACAAAAATACTGAAGATTTAGGCTTCCCCAGAGACTCAAAAGATGCTAAAAAGCAAATTACAATTTACTAATCCTCGGAAAAATGGGTAGATTGTTTGAATTGCCTATTACGTGGAATACATTTGGTTTAAAACAATTTCTTTAGTATGGGCTCTGGGTCAAAGCCGACAAGATTTAGTCCACAAATAATCTTACCATGAATTTTATTTTGCGAAGGCACTCTCAAAGATCCCCTAAGAATTCTTTGAGTGCCTGATGCAGTGGCGTAACACACGTCATAGTGTTTTTTTGCCCTATGACACCGCCAAACTGCACCTGAGGATGCCCCATTGTTGCACCGTTGGTCCCTTCGCCAGCCCTTTACTTAAAAAAAATATATTTAAAAAAAAGGGATTTTGTACATGGAGGCCACCCAAGTTTTAACATTTTTTCATTAAGGCCGCTCATTTATGAAAAATATCTTATAGGCCGTTCAAGTGTATTTCTCTTTTCGTTTATACCAAATCCGACAATATAAAGTGTTTATTGACTAAAATATCCTTGATATATCAAATAGACATTACATATTTATAATATAATTTGTTATAATTTTCAAATTTTCAGATGGGGCATTCGTCAATATACAATTTTTCGATGTAATTTTGGACGGATTTGGTATAAATGAAAAAGGAAATATACTTGAACGGCCTATAAGTTAGTTTTCATAAATGGACGGTGGTATGTGTTAAAGCACATACCTTTTCTTGACCAAATTAAGACCCAAAAGACCAAAAACCGAGCCAAAAATGCCAAATATATGTTGTTTTTGTGTTTTTTTGATTGTGCAGGCACGAATATGAATGATAAGGACAAAAACGAAGCCAAAACCGTCATAAAACGAGCACGAGAAAATGAAAAGAGCGTTTAAAGCCGAGGCCGGGGAAGGATCGGATCACATTTATGCTTAATGGTCAAAGGCAACCCTCAAAGAATAGTCCACTTGTCATATATGGTCCTTGGAGATTTTACAAAATTGGAAAAGATGGTCCTTGGATTTAATCATGTGGCAATATTGGTTCTTATACTTCTAAAACTTAAAATCAAAACTATACTAAACACATCCGGCCTTGTTATAAACCCCAAATTCAATCCGGGCCCACAAGACCTTCCACCCTTATTTAAAATATCCAGCCCACCTCCCTTTTACCTTAACCCGGTCCAACTAAACCAATCTAACCCATTTATCCCTATAACCCGGTCAAACCCTCCCACACCCACCAGTCAAACACAGATAATAAAAAAATAATTCACCCAGCCAAACAAAACCCACTTTCACTGTTTATCACCCCCATCTCCCAATTCACCCTGCACACAAAAAATTACCTAGTATCACTCAAGAAAAACCTCGTACCTTCTAGAAAACACTGACAAGACAGCGAATATGCTCACACGTGGCAGGATTTGAAGCATCTGATTGGATGGAATATACTGGAACATGATCCAATGGTCACGGATGAAGATTAAATGATGGATTGAAATCAAGGGACATGATTAGAAGGTCGTGAAGCTTCCTGAAGCCCTAGAAGACCTCACCTCAGCCGGTTATATATAGCCCCTCACACTCACGGATTCAACCAATTAGGAGTAGGATTAAAATAGTGTAGCCTTAGATAGCTTGAGTTGAGATCCATGAAGAACTCATACATGCCATAGAACCTATCAACCAATCATAGCCACCCATTTATATTTTCCACCTTTTTTTTCAAAACAGCATATCTTACAAACGGTAAATCTTCAAGCTACAAAAAAAATACCATCGCGACGAGAATTAAATGCTCTTTCTATAGATATGCATTGTTATATACTTTCGACGAATTTTTTTTTTCGACTATTTTTTTTTTTTTTTTAATTTCCGCCCAGAAAGAATCATATATGATTCGTAAAAATCATATATGATTCGTAAAAAATCATATATGATTCGATTCTTACGAATCATATATGATTCTTACGAATCATATATGATTCGTAAGAATCATATATGATTTGTTAAAATCGAATCATATATGATTCTTACGAATCATATATGATTTTTCTGGGCGAAAAAAATAAAGTTCATCGAAAAAAAAGTTCGTCGAAAGTATATAACAATGCATGTCTATAGAAAGATAATTTAATTCTCGTCGCGATGGTATTTTTTTTGTAGCTTGACGATTTACGGTTTGCGAAATATTTAAGTTTTAAAAAAAGGGGTGGAAGTTTCTTTTTTTATTTTGATAAAAAAAATGAGTGGTTAAGATTGCTTGATGGGTTCTATGGTAAAAGTTGGATCTATAAAGAACTTTTGGCGAGATAGCTTTTAGTTTAAAATTTATGTTTCAGCTTGTTATTTAGTTCCAGCTTTCTTAATTCTCCAAGTATTGTGACCTTACTGTTCAGTTCAATGTTGTCTTCTTATTGTAATCTGTTTCAATAATTAATAAAAGTTCCTGTGTTTTCTTCAGTGTGTCTTAATCCTTTTTAAGCATTTTCCCTTTTAAGCTAAAATCTCTTTTAAAGCTATTACTTTCTTATTTTATAAGCTCATTTAGTTCAATATAAGTTTAATAAAGAGTTAAAGACTTTTGCTGTACAGTTTTTATATATATAAAAAATAAAAAAATAAAAATAAAATAAAAAAAATAAAAAAAAAATAAATAAATAAATAAAATAATACTAGTAATTATTATATAGTGCTTAAGGGTACATAAGCTTGTCTAAAGCTCATATATCCCTTACCACAAGCTCATGAACGCTTCTCTATAGCCTTTGTGAGTTTATTCAGAGCTCAATCTCCATTCAGCCACTATCAAGTAAGTTTTTCCTTTTTATTTCAGCATCTACTTTATTGTCAGCTTCGATTGTAGCTAAATCTTGTTTAATGTAGCCTATAATTACTGTTGATGTGCTTTTGTTAAGACTTTACATGTGCTAGTTCTTATTTACACTCCTACTGCCTATATATAGTATAAACTGCAACTCGGTGTTCTTGTTGTTAGTGGCTGCATTTTAGTGTTCACTAGGTCTTAAAAATAGTTAAGTTACTTACTTGGATCATTGGTTTGGTAATTCAAAGCCTTAAGCTTTAAATCATAGTGTAAACTGCCTATTAAGGGGTGTTTGGTTTAGGCTTAATCTTCATGTTCTTGTTGTTTTATTGTGGTTTTATCTGCACTATTAGAGTTCTTTAAGTACACATAGGTTGTAACAAACATAAAATCTGTAGTTATAGTTCAAAAATTCAAAGATCACCTACAATTTAAATGTTACCTGCATATGTGTAAATTTGAATATGTCATGTTGCATACCGTTAGATTAAGGGTAGATCTAGGTTAATTTAGTGTTATATAATCTTAATATTGCATGTAGTGTTGAATTTGATCATTAGAAATTAGATTTAGTCAACATAGGTTAGTAATATAAAAGTCAACTAAGTGTAAAATCTGCTCCGAGGGACCTGATCTAAGGTCATTTTAAGGCATCATTTGGTCTCTAAAGTGTTTGAAATTGTTTCTGGTGTTAGTTCATACAGCAAACTCCATCATATTTCACAATCAAGCAAATCCAAACACAATTGGTTGTTCAAATTCAATCTACAAATTAGCCCGTTCATGTAGTTTTCAGTTAACTGGTTCAAGTGGACCTGTTATAGGACTAATTTAGTGTAGCAATTGGCTGTTAGAATTAGGGATTTTTGGTTTTTTAAGTAGTATCCTAGGTATTCTTCATTTTGCCCCCATTAGGTTTTAGTAATTAGCTTATTAGACAGCTTAAAAATAAGCTAGAAATAGGGTACTTAGGTTTTTTTTCGGTCCAAAGAGTTAATTGAATTTGGCTTACGGCCTAGGCTTATTTGAGTTTTTTTAGTTGAATTGAGTTTTTCCTAGTATATTACACCTTCCCTAAGAGTTTTGTGCTTATTTGGTTAGAAGTGCTTATTAATAAGGCCTTTTTCGAATTGCTTATTAGCCCAAAATAGCTTATTAAGGTTTCAAATTTAGTGATTTTATTTTTCCTAGGTTCTTAATAATATTTTGAAATTCTCTGAAAAATTTCATAATTTTCTAAGTCCATTTAGTATTTATAATAATTAATTTAGTTTTAAAGTATTTTTAAATCCTTTTTAATTAATAGTAACTCATAAAAAATCAAAAAAATATTTTTCTGTGTTAATATTATTATTAGGTTATTTTAGAATTTTAAAAATTAAATTTTTATTTTTCTAGCTTATTTCATAATAAATTGCATTTTAGTATATTTTAAGTAATTAAAAATAGTTTTTAATTAATAATAATTAAATAAAAAGTCAAAATAATATTTTTCTTTTTCCTAAAATTTTATTTTGCCATTTAAAACGTAGAAAAATCATTTTCACACCCGTAGGATCATTATTGCCTTAAATTCACTTTTTATTTTGCGCGTTCACGTTTATTTTACGTTTTAGTTACGTTTTTAGGTTTTAATTACATGTTAGGGTTACGTGCTTTCTTATTTGTGCATTTTTATTTCTCGTAGTATAATTGTAGCTTAGGGTTCCCCATAAACCCCCTTCACATTCACTTCACGACTCACGATCACGAACTCACGAACTCCATTTAGCCTTCGTTGGGGAAAACGACCCGGGGATACATATTTACCCGTGTTATCCTCGGAGATATACTTATATACTTATATACTATATATATTGTGTATCAAAATCAGACGGCCTCATTGAAAGAAAGTTAAAACTTTGGTGGCCTCCACGTACAAAATCCCTAAAAAAAACACAAACATGAAAAACACGACATGAAATGTTAGATCAAACTATCTCACAAAAAAATATTTAACATTTATCAATTAAAACACTTATTTAAATAATTACCTACCACATAAAATCAAAAAACATTAATGTATATATTTATATAGACTAGCAATAATCAATATTTATATAACAAATTTTTTTGTCATAACCCCGTGCGTGCACGGGTATTATAACTAGTTATGATTACATAATCTTGTTTGATTCGCCCATAGTTGGATTAATTAGCCAAAAAAACTAAAACAAGAAAGGAATGACCACACTGACCAAGAAAGTCTCACAATATACACCACATATGAATCACACATGGGGTACCACTAGACTACAAGCCCTTTGGTAAGTCTAAAATATATAATAAAGGGTTCACATTGTTATGCCAATCACTTGCAAAAATTAAATTAATGCAATAAGTACGAAGCAAGGCAGATAATATTAAATTGTAATGGTGTAATTGTTTAAATACCTCACGTGAGACCATTGTAAAGATCACATTTGGAGAACTATCAAGCAAATAATTTTTAACTTCAGTAGGCATTATTTTAACTTGAGTAGGCATTATTATTTTCTTTGGTGCATGCTTCGGATATAGGTGTGCTGGATAAATCTTTAAACTCTCTAAGCTAGCAAATGGGGAAGGTTGATGTGAGATTACTTTCACTGATGCACAAAGAATCTGCAAAGAAATTATAAACATGAGAAGTAAGTTGCAGAATGCAAGAGTAGTGTGCAATCTTCATAATTACGTAAATACAGATATACAAATACGTGCAACGTGTCGTTTTTAGCTTTACTCATCATTCATCAATGATATTGCTTTTTAGCTACTAGTTGCATGTAAAACTGTGTTTAGCACCAGAATAATATAGAAAAGTATTTATAACTTGCAATTATATGAAGCTCGTGAGCAGAGAAAACAAACGACACTTACCCCTCTAAAACTATGAAGACAGAAAATATTTGGAAAAGGACACTTACTCCATTGTCGAGATTGTAAATATTTGAAAAATGCAAATATAGACGATAAAAACATGAGCCAATAGTAATATACCTCCACAATTTCCAAATTAAGCGCAAGACATTTGACATTGTGGAGATGTTGAAGCAGATCACGTATTTTACGAGCATATTTCTTCTGCATTTTTCTTCCCCTAATTGGAAAATTAATACATGTTGGAAACTACCTCGACAACAATCCGAAGTTCGATCGCGGAACGCTAGATCGCGAGTTGTATCGAGCTCAAGTAGCAAACACGAGAGACTACAATATACTACAAAGAACCGACCAAATATTGCACACGATATACCCTCGTACCAAACCTTTATTAAAACACCTAATAAAGCTATTACAAATAGGAAGAAGAATGAATAACTAGCATCCCCCCATCTCTATTTATAGAGATGAGGAGGTGGAAACCTTAGCTTGCACTCCAAGCTACCTAATCCTAGTTTATGTCTAACACCTAATCTAATTACAAAGTACACTTAAGCCCCTAATCTATGTTTAAGTTACTACTAATATATAACAATTTCCACCTTAGGAGTAACACTTAAACATAACCGATACTCAGCACCTTTTACTCGTGCTGGAACCTCGGACCGGGGACCACCTTGTCGACCAGGCATTGTACTTTAGTAATTTTCCAAGATTAGCTTCCGTAGACCCCTTCACTTTCTTCTTTTCAGCAGCATTACCCTCTGCACCCTCTTGACCAGGTACTCCGGTTACCGTAATTTCCGCCCCCACCTTTATACCAAGGTGTACATTTTCCTGCTCCTTTACCAAGCAGTCCGTGTTTGTCTTTTCTTCAAGTTGTTTAACCTCCAACTTTCTTTGANGGACCACCTTGTCGACCAGGCATTGTACTTTAGTAATTTTCCAAGATTAGCTTCCGTAGACCCCTTCACTTTCTTCTTTTCAGCAGCATTACCCTCTGCACCCTCTTGACCAGGTACTCCGGTTACCGTAATTTCCGCCCCCACCTTTATACCAAGGTGTACATTTTCCTGCTCCTTTACCAAGCAGTCCGTGTTTGTCTTTTCTTCAAGTTGTTTAACCTCCAACTTTCTTTGAGCCACTGCAGCATCATCGTTACTAACCTGAACATCCTCAGCTTCATGATTCCCTTGAGCTCCCTGCAGTTCCACTTCAAACCAAACACGTTCATTAACGTGTACTCCATGGACTCCTGTTTTAACACCAGGACCAAGTTGTTTGAACCCAACTTGTTTATGACCAAGTTGTTTGAACCCAACTTGTTTATGACCAAGTTGCTTAAATCCAACTTGTTTTGAACCTCCATGCTTTTGTACACCAAAAGTCGTCACTTTTGCTTCAAGAGCATACACACAGTTCTCTTTCATGATCCCGGTCATCATAACCCGACAACCTTTGATCACCTTGACTCTACCCATCTGCATCTTCACAGTATAACCCTCTTTTTCAAGAGTACCCAATGAAATCAAGCTTTTTCTTAACCCAGGAACATACCAGACATCTTCCAGTATAAAGCTTGAACCATCATGCAACTGCATCTTCACTTTTCCTGTCCCTTTGATAGTGCATGTCCTGTTATCACCTAACTGAACCGAACCACCATCAACATCCTTGAAGTCATACAAGAAATCCCTCATAGGTGTCATATGATAAGACCCACCTGAATCCATTACCAATTCAGCCATCTCATCATTCCCGACTACCACTAAGGCTTCTCCGAAGTAGGCGTTACCCTCGTCATCAGAAGAATCAGAATCCTGATCATGCTTACCCTTCCTGACGAACCCACTTGACTTCTTCCTTGGACAGTCTCTCTTCAGATGATCCTCTGAATGACATATGAAGCACTTGAGTTTACCAGTTCCACCCCTTGACTTAAACCGCGAACTTCCACCAGAATGAGCTTTCCGTGAATGATCTGACCCTCCCCTTACGTATAACCCGTCACCAGCTTCTTCCTTTGTGCCTCCAGTTCTTTTCTTCAACTCCCTTGAATTCAGAGTTACAAGAACATCCTCCATTGTCAAGGATTCCCTCCCATACAACAATGTCTCCACAAAGTTTTCATAAGATGATGGCAATGACGTAAGTAACATAAGTGCCTGATCCTCATCCTCAATCTCGATATCAATATTCGCCAAGTCAAGTATCAACTTATTAAACTCATCTATATGATCACCCAGTTTCGTACCTGGACTCATATAGAATGTGTACAGCTTCTTCTTCAGATACAGTCTATTTGCTAAGGACTTAGTCATATACAGACTAGTCAACTTCGACCAAATTCCTGCAGCAGATGTTTCCTTGGTAACTTCCCGTAAAACCCGGTCTCCCAAGCATAGAATCAAGGTACTGTATGCCTTCTTCATCAAAGCAGCTTTTTCTCCTGCTTCCATGTCCGCGGGTAATGTCTCTAATGCAGCATCACATCCCAGCTGTACCATTAAAGCACACATCTTTATTTTCCATAACCCGAAGTCATTCTTCCCATCGAATTTTTCGATGTCAAACCTAGTTATAGAACTAGCCATTCTTCTTATACCTTGCTAAAAACCTTGTCAAGTTGTTTGTTAACCAACTTTACCGACAAGCCTCACAAGCCGTGTGCAATATTCCCCTTGTTGCTAAAAACCCTTCTTGCAAATCGAATTAATTAAAAAAAAAACTCTAAAGCCTCGATCACGAACAAGTTAAACCCGATCGTAAACTTGAACCCCAAGCGAACCACGATCAAAACTTGAACCACAAGAAAAAAAACCGCAACAAGAAACCTTTCGATTTAATTAATCGACTTTACAAAAAATCGACTAAACAAAAGTCGAACTTATAAAGGGTTATACGTCACTTTTGTAATATTGGAATTCAAGTTGACTAATATAATAACCCCACTGGTCTTTACTTACCACATGCGTATTTATGAACACAAATGATAAACTGCCAAACTTACTTCGTCTTTAACCTCTCGTCCACCTGCTATTCCCGAAATCCCGAAACGAACCTCGAAACCTCGAACAAACTCGGAACCTCGATCTAGCACTCGAACTTCAATGACCACAATAACCGTGGCTCTGATACCACTTGTTGGAAAATACCTCGACAACAATCCGAAGTTCGATCGCGGAACGCTAGATCGCGAGTTGTATCGAGCTCAAGTAGCAAACACGAGAGACTACAATATACTACAAAGAACCGACTGAATATTGCACACGATATACCCTCGTACCAAACCTTTATTAAAACACCTAATAAAGCTATTACAACGAGGAAGAAGAATGAATAACTAGCATCCCCCCATCTCTATTTATAGAGATGAGGAGGTGGAAACCTTAGCTTGCACTCCAAGCTACCTAATCCTAGTTTATGTCTAACACCTAATCTAATTACAAAAGACACTTAATCCCCTAATCTATGTTTAAGTTACTACTAATATATAACAATACATAGATCCGCCTTTTCCAATGAACGGATTCCCTCTGCAGATAACTGAATGGGATGATAAGTACCATTAAGGAGCAAGTAGGTAAGGTTAGGCGCAGAAATCAAAAGCTCCTCTGTACATTCTTCAATACTTAGAGTCTTCAATTGAGGTGTGTCCACATGTACAAACTTCACCGACCATTCTTTTACATTTTTAAGCGTGAGATTAAGAAGCTGTGAATTAGTAATACTGAAACCCTCACCATGTTGAAGCACTTTGCAACTGTTCAAGGTGAGGTTCTTCAAGTTTTGGCACATGCCTATAATAAAATTGCACCTAAACAATGTGACATCATCGAAAAGCAATGTAGTTAAAGCTGGGAGATCCCAAGTTGATGTTGGCGGATGGGAAGAGTAAATATTATAAGTTCCAGCAAATAACGTGAAATTTTTCAGAGACTGAGACCTTAACAAAGAAAGAGGAAAATCATGTTGCATGTCATCGAATCTAGTAATTTTCATTTGTTGGACATTGTGAGCGAACGCACAATCCAGTATATTTTTAAGGAAAACCTGGTAAGTCATTCCATATTGCCCGGTTAGCTCGATAGAAGACACATCTATATTATTGCGGCCAGAGAGAACATTGTTAACAAATTGAGAGAAGATCGCCTCCTTAGAGTAATAGCATGTGAAATTGAGACACCTCAATGAAGTCCAGATGTACCTCCATCTAGATGACAAAACACTGAATTGAATAACATCTCTTATGTCAATAGACGAAAGGATTTTATAAATATGATCATCCGGCAAGTTGCTTAGTCTATCCACTTCTACATTCATTTTTAAGCTGCAACTTGAAAGACTGCAGCAATAAGAACATAGTAAATAATGTCAAAATACAAAGTTAAATTTCCCACTGTTAGTTGTAAAAAAGTGACAAAGTAAACACAGTTTTGAACCAGCAGGAACATCATATATAGTCAGTGAGTAATTTAGAGTTAACCATTAAAAGTTATAATTTGTTTCATTATGGTCGGGTAGTAAACCCAAATCATGAATAATAGATAAACAAACCTACCTAGAGTTTGACTCCTCTTACGAAGTAAAAATTAAAACCTAAAACTGATCAAATAGTCGACCTCTTTTTATATTCTCATTTTGTTAACCGAATTCGTTAGTGTATGTATAGAAAGTTGGTCCAAAGGCCTGTGATGTTGGTTTTATTCAGCCCAAAGTCCATCCAAATTAACCGTGTATCTTTTGTGCTTTGTTTGATTTTTGGCACAAAACTATCAATCTTTCATATTTAACTAGACGAGTAACTGTATACAATGATGAAAATCTATGATGCACCGAAACGCCTATTAGGGCCGTGTACCCGTTTGGGAACGGGGTGGGAACGGAAACGCCCCCGAAACGCCCCTATTACATTCTTCAATACTTAGCGTCTTCAATTGAGGTGTGTCCACATGTACAAACTTCACCGACCATTCTTTTACATTTTTAAGCGTGAGATTAAGAAGCTGTGAATTAGTAATACTGAAACCCTCACCATGTTGAAGCACTTTGCAACTGTTCAAGGTGAGGTTCTTCAAGTTTTGGCACATGCCTATAATAAAATTGCACCTAAACAATGTGACATCATCAAAAAGCAATGTAGTTAAAGCTGGGAGATCCCAAGTTGATGTTGGCGGATGGGAAGAGTAAATATTATAAGTTCCAGCACATAACGTGAAATTTTTCAAAGACTGAGACCTTAACAAAGAAAGAGAAAAATCATGTTGCATGTCATCGAATCTAGTAATTTTCATTTGTTAGACATTGTGAGCAGGGCCGTCCCGTGAATTTTGGGGGCCCTGTGCCATGATCTCAAAGTAGACATTTGACGATATCTTTAGTTTCCGATATCATTGTGTTAAAATACTAAATAGGGTCTTGGATATAAATTTTTTAATATTGAAGGAAAAAAATGGTTATCAAGAATTCAAAGCTATATATTCAAAACAACGTTGTCAAATTGGTCGAGAGCACCTTCAAAACTCTTTAAAACAATAAAAAAGATATTCAAACATTTCAAATATGTACCTTTGAATCATTCGAATGATAACTCAAACAAGGATTAAAAATGTTAGGTTATAAACTCTTTTGGACATAAAACAAAAATAATACAGTAAGTAATAGAAAAAGTGTAAAATATATAAACAATAGGGGTGAGAACTGTACATAGTGTAAAGCTCTCATCTTCTTCCTCCGTATGAAACATACATCCCTGTTTCAACTTATCTTTTGAATCACAATACACTGATCAAATCTACCTTATATCAAGTGGGAAATAACTCTATATGTCACTTTATCATCATGCTAGAACTAAAACTCAAGTACATAAGGTTCAACGCTTAAAAATTTTGGGGCCCTTAAAAATTCGGAGGCCCTGTGCGACCGCACATCCCGCACATGCCCAGATCCGGCCCTGATTGTGAGCGAACGCATAATCCAGTATATTTTTAAGGAAAACCTGGTAAGTCATTCCATATTGCCCGGTTAGCTCGATAGAAGACACATCTATATTATTGCGGCCAGAGAGAACATTGTTAACAAATTGAGAGAAGATCGCCTCCTTAGAGTAATAGCATGTGAAATTGAGACACCTCAATGAAGTCCAGATGTACCTCCATCTAGATGACAAAACACTGAATTGAATAACATCTCTTATGTCAATAGACGAAAGGATTTTATAAATAAGATCATCCGGCAAGTTGCTTAGTCTATCCACTTCTACATTCATTTTTAAGCTGCAACTTGAAAGACTGCAGCAATAAGAACATAGTAAATAATGTCAAAATACAAAGTTAAATTTCCCACTGTTAGTTGTAAAAAAGTGACAAAGTAAACACAGTTTTGAACCAGCAGGAACATCATATATAGTCAGTGAGTAATTTAGAGTTGACCATTAAAAGTTATAATTTGTTTCATTATGGTCGGGTAGTAAACCCAAATCGTGAATAATAGATAAACAAACCTACCTAGAGTTTGACTCCTCTTACGAAGTAAAAATTAAAACCTAAAACTGATCAAATAGTCGACCTCTTTTTATATTCTCATTTTGTTAACCGAATTCGTTAGTGTATGTATAGAAAGTTGGTCCAAAGGCCTGTGATGTTGGATTTATTCAGCCCAAAGTCCATCCAAATTAACCGTGTATCTTTTGTGCTTTGTTTGATTTTTGGCACAAAACTATCAATCTTTCATATTTAACTAGACGAGTAACTGTATACAATGATGAAAATTATATAAGTATAACATCTGTCAAAAAAAATTGTGAGGAAAATCTCTGTTCACTAAATTTTTAGTGATGTGAAAAAAGTTTACAAATTTTAGGCATGATTGGAAACATTTTTTTATAAGGGTTTTGTTGTTTTGTCAGAGAGTGTTTAGATAAGCTTATTTTCTTGGCTTATGAACTTATTTGATTTTGGGAAAGTTCATAAGCACTCTTTTTTAGGCTTATGAGGTTGCTTAGTTGAGCGTATGGCTTATTTCATAAGACATGACTCAGCTTGAATTGGCCAGGAACTTTGATTGCTTATATTTTGCGCTCATGCTTATGCTTAAGAATGAGTTGTTACAAGTTGCGTAAAAATAAACATGGAATAGTGCTAAAAGTTGTTTAAAATCTGCTTATTGAGCTTTGAAGCAGTTTTTATGTGATGAGAATGATGATGAGATTGATTATAAGAGGCTGTGATAATAGAATTTGAACGTGTCTAAGTGGATTCGATTGAAGTTGAGATTATTTGCATCTTGGCAGGGCAATTTACTACACTGTGTTTTTAATTTTTTTTTATTTATTATTTTTATTTTTATCTTTATTTTTATTTTAATGAAAAGTAAAGTAAAGAAAGTAGAGTAAAGAAAATGGGGTGTCTAACTTTCATCTCAATAATGGAGTGAAACATTTAGGGGGGAAAATACAAGTACTTTCTTTCCTCTCCTCTTTCTTTCCTTCCTTGAAAAAAAAAACCTCAAGAACACCACATAATTTTAGTTTCACTCACTTTCATCTGAAAAAGAAATCTTGAAAACAGAGTGCAAGTTTGCAGCAATGACCGTTTGGTTTTTGGTTATTCGGTTCAATTTAATGCAATTTCGTTTCGGTTTTCAGTTTTACCCAAAATTTCTTTTAATTAAAACAACTAACAACCGTGACAACCGAACCATGAACACCCCTAAGTCGTTGAATACACACGAGCTAATGATCCGGCCCTACAATGAGAGCACTACATGTAACGTTTAGCATTCTAGCTAAGCTTTTATGAACTCCCAACATGCATTTGGGCCATTTGGAAGTATTGTACCATATGAAATACTATCCATTTGACAAAACTAAAGCCCACATGGAAATTACTCCGTTAAATGTCAATACTACAAAAGAGGAATAAGTACACACAAAGATGATGCAATAAGCTTCTCTCGGTTCCATTCTAGTTTTTAATTACCGAATTACTTGATCCTCTTAGTATCACATAGCAGTAGCCATTTTTTTTTTTTTTTTTTTTTTCAAATTGCAATCACAAATAGTTTGGTGACATCGTCTCTTTTTATGTCACATACAAAACAAACAAGTACTATCTTTAATTTGTAATATCTCTTGTGATATTTCATTGTTTTTGTAAATTTTGTGTATATTATCACCTGAGATATTTCTCTTTCCAGGTACATGATAGTTTTTGTTTCTTTTACTACAATTGACATTCACAAATAAATANGACATCGAAGCAAACTCATTAAAGCACCCACGGAAAAGGCTTCGCTTTATATCAACCTGATTCTTCATATCATCCAATACCTTATTCATGATAGTCTCCGCTTCCGCACACAAACTAGAATAACATGCTTTCACCTCAACCCTCTCTGATTCAAGCACCTTGGGGAGTAGTTCTTTAATGTCACGCACTTTAAACATTATGTTGTCAGTAGCTGTTTTTGGTTGAATGCTGGAATCTCCCCAATAGCTATTCCTATGACGACTCGTTATTTCCCCAATCGGCAGTTGTTGCTCAACCTGTGCTTTCTCTCGCTCCATATCAGCCCTGTTGGTCTCCATATCAGCTTTCACTGTCGCTAAAAGCACTTGTAATTCTGTCATTCGGCGTTTTGCCTCTTTGGTAATTTCAATAGCTCTAGCTTTCTGCAGCAGTATAAAAATTTATGTCACAAACTCCCAAGTTAAATGCGGTATTTTAATACAGATGCAGCACAAGCGCTAACATCTTAGAATAGGGATACTAAGTTAACAGACAAAAAGAACCATCATAGAGAAAAGGTACTCCATATTTACCAACAATGGTATTATGATTACATAATCTTGTTTGATTCGCCCATAGTTGGATTAATTAGCCAAAAAACTAAAACAAGAAAGGAATAACCACACTGACCAAGAAAGTCTCACAATATACACCACATATGAATCACACATGTGGCCACAACCGCTTGGTTGGGGAGCATTCTCACACCCACATGGGGGTACCACTAGACTACAAGCCCTTTGGTAAGTCTAAGATATATAATAAAGGGTTCACATTGTTATGCCAATCACTTGCAAAAATTAAATTAATGCAATAAGTACGAAGCAAGGCAGATAAAATTAAATTGTAATGGTGTAATTGTTTAAATACCTCACGTGAGACCATTGTAAAGATCACATTTGGAGAACTGTCAAGCAAATAATTTTTAACTTCAGTAGGCATTATTTTAACTTGAGTAGGCATTATTATTTTCTTTGTTGCATGCTTCGGATATACTTGTGCTGGATAAATCTTTAAACTCTCTAAGCTAGCAAATGGGGAAGGTTGATGTGAGATTACTTTCACTGATGCACAAAGAATCTGCAAATAAATTATAAACATGAGAAGTAAGTTGGAGAATACAAGAGTAGTTGATGCAATCTTCATAACTATGTAAATACAGATATACAAATACGTGCAACGTATCGTTTTGAGCGTTACTCGTCAATGATATTGCTTTTTAGCTACTAGTTGCATGTAAAACTGTGTTTAGCACCAGAATAATATAGAAAAGTATTTATAACTTGCAATTATATGAAGCTCGTGAGCCGAGAAAACAAATGACACTTACCCCTCTAAAAATATGAAGACAGAAAATATTTGGAAAAGGACACTTACCCCTCAACTTGAAGTAAGAGGGTATTTCCATTGTCGAGATTGTAAATATTTGAAAAATGCAAATATAGACGATAAAAACATGAGCCAATTGTAATATACCTCCACAATTTCCAAATTAAGCGCAAGACATTTGACATTGTGGAGATGTTGAAACAGATCACGTATTTTACGAGCATATTTCTTCTGCATTTTTCTTCCCCTTGGAAAATTAATACATAGATCCGCCTTTTCAAATGAACGCATTCCCTCTGCAGATAACTGAATGGGATGATAAGTACCATTAAGGAGCAAGTAGGTAAGGTTAGGCGCAGAAATCAAAAGCTCCTCTGTACATTCTTCAATACTTAGCGTCTTCAATTGAGGTGTGTCCACATGTACAAACTTCACCGACCATTCTTTTACATTTTTAAGCGTGAGATTAAGAAGCTGTGAATTAGTAATACTGAAACCCTCACCATGTTGAAGCACTTTGCAACTGTTCAAGGTGAGGTTCTTCAAGTTTTGGCACATGCCTATAATAAAATTGCACCTAAACAATGTGACATCATCGAAAAGCAATGTAGTTAAAGCTGGGAGATCCCAAGTTGATGTTGGCGGATGGGAAGAGTAAATATTATAAGTTCCAGCACATAACGTGAAATTTTTCAGAGACTGAGACCTTAACAAAGAAAGAGGAAAATCATGTTGCATGTCATCGAATCTAGTAATTTTCATTTGTTGGACATTGTGAGCGAACGCATAATCCAGTATATTTTTAAGGAAAACCTGGTAAGTCATTCCATATTGCCCGGTTAGCTCGATAGAAGACACATCTATATTATTGCGGCCAGAGAGAACATTGTTAACAAATTGAGAGAAGATCGCCTCTTTAGAGTAATAGCATGTGAAATTGAGACACCTCAATGAAGTCCAGATGTACCTCCATCTAGATGACAAAACACTGAATTGAATAACATCTCTTATGTCAATAGACGAAAGGATTTTATAAATAAGATCATCCGGCAAGTAGCTTAGTCTATCCACTTCTACATTCATTTTTAAGCTGCAACTTGAAAGACTGCAGCAATAAGAACATAGTAAATAATGTCAAAATACAAAGGTAAATTTCCCACTGTTAGTTGTCAAAAGTGACAAAGTAAACACAGTTTTGAACCAGCAGGAACATCATATATAGTCAGTGAGTAATTTAGAGTTAACCATTAAAAGTTATAATTTGTTTCATTATGGCCGGGTAGTAAACCCCAAATCGAGAATAATAGATAAACAAACGTACCTAGAGTTTGACTCCTCTTACGAAGTAAAAATTAAAACCTAAAACTGATCAAATAGTCGACCTCTTTTTAGTTTTTATATACTCATTTGTTAACCAACCCATTTCTCCTTTTTCTCCTTTTTAGCCATGAGCCCAATTCGTTATTGTATGATTAGTAAGCTGGTCCAAAGGCCTGTGATGTTGGTTTTATTCAGCCCAAAGTCCGTCCAAATTAACCGTGTATTTTTTGTGCTTTCTTTGATTTTTGGCACAAAACTACTAATCTTTCGTATTTAACTAGGCGAGCAACCGTATACAGTGATGGAAAATATATAAGTATAACATTTGTCAAAAAAAAATTGTGAGGAGAATCTCTGTTCATTCAATTTTTAGTGATGTGAAAAAAGTTTACAATTTTTACGCATGGTTGGAAACATTTTTTTATATGGGTTTTGTTGTTTTGTCAAGGAGTGTTTAGATAAGCTTATTTTCCTGACTTATGAGCTTATTTGATTTTGGGAAAGCTCATAAGCACACTTTTTTAGGCTTATGAGGTTGCGTAGTTGAGCGTATGGCTTATTTCGTAAGGCATGACTCAGCTTGAACGGAACTTTGATTGCTTATATTTTGCGCTCATGCTTATGCTTAAGAATGAGTTGTTACAAGTTGCGTAAAAATAAACGTGGAATAGTGCTTAAAGTTGTTTAAAATCTGCTCATTGAGCTTTGAAGCAGTTTTTATGTGATGAGATTGATTATAAGAGGCTGTGATAATAGAATTTCAACGTGTCTAAGTGGGTTCGATTGAAGTTGAAATTATTTGCATTTTGGCAGGGCAACTAACTACCCCCAAGTTAAACTGGTGCTTGCTGTTGCACCAGGCGCCGTTGCACTAGGTGCTAAAGCGTGGGTGTTTTGTATCCATTGAGCAAATACCGGTTGTAATTGTATAGCGGTATCTGAAAACATATCTTNAAAAAAAAAAACCTCAAGAACACCACATAATTTTAGTTTCACTCCATTTCACTCACTTTCATCTAAAAAAAAATCTTGAAAACAGAGTGTAAGTTTGCAGCCATGACGGTTTGGTTTCGGTTATTCGGTTCGGTTTAATGCAATTTTAGTTCGGTTTTCATGTTTACCCAAAATTCTCTTTTAATTAAAACAACTGACAACCGAACCGATGAACACCCCTAAGTCGTTGAATACACATGAGCTAATGATCCGGCCCTACAATGAGAGCACTACATGTAACGTTTAGCATTCTAGCTAAGCTTTTATGAACTCCCAACATGCATTTGGGCCATTTGGAAGTATTGTACCAAATGAAATACTATCCATTTGACAAAACTGAAGCCCACATCGAAATTACTCCGTTAAATGTCAATAGATCAATACTACAAAAGAGGAATAAGTAGACACAAAGATGATACAATAAGCTTCTCTCGGTTCCATTCTAGTTTTTAATTACCGAATTACTTGATCGTCTTAGTACCACATAGCAGTAGCAAATTTTTTTTATATATCCATCAATAGTTCGGCCATAAGAGCATCACGTATTTTGCATTCACCATTGCCGCCACATCACCACCAAATTTCCCCTATTATTTTACATTCATGACCACTGCCCAGTGATTCCAGTAATATATATCAACCAGAAAACATACCCTTAAACTCTAAAGGAAAAAAAAATAATAATAATAATAATAAAAAGGCAACATGCCTGTTATGTTGAAACCATGGGCTCTCCCGACTGCTTGGGCGGTGTATTGGCACAGGTCAACAACCGGCCATTACTGGCCAACTGCACACATAACCCATGATCTAAGAGATCAAGAACTTGCACTTTGCTAAGAAGACTACTGTGACATCGAAGCAAACTCGTTAAAGCACCCACGGAAAAGGCTTCGCTTTATATCAACCTGATTCTTCATATCATCCAATACCTTATTCACTATAGTCTCCGCTTCTGCACACAAACTAGAATAACATGCTTTTATCTCAACCCTCTCTGATTCAAGCACCTTGGGGAGTAGTTTTTTAATGTCACGCACTCCAAACATTATGTTGTCGGTAGCTGTTTCCGGTTGAATGTTGGAATCTCCCCTGTTGAGGTCTTACNGCATTCACCATTGCCGCCACATCACCACCAAATTTCCCCTATTATTTTACATTCATGACCACTGCCCAGTGATTCCAGTAATATATATCAACCAGAAAACATACCCTTAAACTCTAAAGGAAAAAAAAATAATAATAATAAAAAGGCAACATGCCTGTTATGTTGAAGCCATGGGCTCTCCCGACTGCTTGGGCGGTGTATTGGCACAGGTCAACAACCGGCCATTACTGGCCAACTGCACACATAACCCATGATCTAAGAGATCAAGAACTTGCACTTTGCTAAGAAGACTACTGTGACATCGAAGCAAACTCGTTAAAGCACCCACGGAAAAGGCTTCGCTTTATATCAACCTGATTCTTCATATCATCCAATACCTTATTCACTATAGTCTTCGCTTCTGCACACAAACTAGAATAACATGCTTTTATCTCAACCCTCTCTGATTCAAGCACCTTGGGGAGTAGTTTTTTAATGTCACGCACTCCAAACATTATGTTGTCGGTAGCTGTTTCCGGTTGAATGTTGGAATCTCCCCTGTTGAGGTCCTACGGATCTTGGATCAATCATGGATGAACATGTTTGAGTATGCACACGAATTGTGCAGGGACTCTTTGTTTGTAACAGAGGGTAGGTTTGTTTCAAGATAAACACACAATATTATTAATAACCACACTAAAAACGTTTACATTCAGTACCTATTTATAGTATGCCAATCGGTACATGTGAACCGATGTGACTTATCAAAGGGTTATGTATGAAACGACATACCCTTTCACTAATTACAGAAATTAACTAACTATATTAACAGAAAAACAGTTACTAACTATCTATCTAACACTATTGGTCCTTCGACTTTCAAGACTTATGATTCTTGATTACTTTTAATTCGAACATTCACTCCCCTAATCAAGAAATCATAATCTTCACTCTGTTCTTGTTCATCCCAATTGCAGCCTCGTTCCTTCTTTGCTTCTTCTGAATTTGATCGCCTTGTTACTTGTCTTTTCTTTCATGTTTAGTTGCCTTTCATTGTTCCATGGATAATCTTCTTGATCATCCTCCTTGTACATATCTTCTTCAAGTTCATTTCTCTATTTCAACACTTATCCCTTTCAAAAGCCTGGTGGACTTCCTTTACGCGCAGTCCTACTGCCAACCACTTCTTCATCTTTTGGCCTTTCCTTCTTGGATCTTTGTGTTCCCTCATAGCAAATTTCATCATTCCTATGTAGACCCTGTCCACATCCTATGTACTCCTTTTCTTGCCGTGTCTTATTCCCGCCATATGCGTAAGACATCTTCCTGGAACGTATCATCTTGCAACTTTCTTCATGTTTCTGCCCAAAACTGAGTCGTTTCCATAATTCTTCTTCATGCTCTGTTTTTCCGGGTTTTTCTTGTTCTTCATAGGCGATATACTTCCTGGACTTGCAATGATCGATCCACGTTAACCATGTTGCTCTGATACCATGTTGAGGTCCTACGGATCTTGGATCAATCATGGATGAACATGTTTGAGTATGCACACGAATTGTGCAGGGACTCTTTGTTTGTAACAGAGGGTGGGTTTGTTTCAAGATAAACACACAATATTATTAATAACCACACTAAAAACGTTTACATTCAGTACCTATTTATAGTATGCCAATCGGTACATGTGAACCGATGTGACTTATCAAAGGGTTATGTATGAAACGACACACCCTTTCACTAATTACAGAAATTAACTAACTATATTAACAGAAAAACAGTTACTAACTATCTATCTAACACTATTGGTCCTTCGACTTTCAAGACTTATGATTCTTGATTACTTTTAATTCCAACATCCCCAATAGCTGTTCCTATGACTCGTTATTTTTCCAATCGACAGTTGCTGTTCAACCTGTGCTTTCTCTCGCTCCATAGCAGCCCTGTTAGTCTCCATATCAGCTTTCACTCTCTCTAAACGCACCTGTAATTCTACCATTAGGCGTTTTGCCTCTTTGGTAATTTCAATAGCTCTAGCTTTCTGCAATAGTATAAAAAAAATATGTCAAAAACTCCAAAGTTAAATGCGGCATTTTAATACAGGTGCAGCACAAGCACTAACATCTTAGAATTGTAATGTATGCCAGATTATATCGAATAGATATACTAAGTTGACAACAATGGTATTATGAATTTATGATTACATAATCTTGTTTGATTCGCCCATAGTTGGATTAATTAGCCAAAAAACTAAAACAACAAAGTAATAACCACACTGACCAAGAAAGTCTCTCACAATATACAGAACATATTAATCACACATGTGGCCACGACCACTTGGTTGGGGAGCATTCTCACACCCACATGGGGTACCGCTAGGCTAAAAGCCCTTTGGTAAGTCTAAAAAATATAAGGGTTCACATTGTTATGCCAATCACTTGCAAAAATTAAATAAATGCAATAAGTACGAAGCAAGGCAGATAGTATTAAATTGTAATGGTGTAACAGTTTGATTGTTTAAATACCTCACATGAGACCATTGTAAAGATCACATTTGGAGAACTATCAAGCAAGTAATTTTTAACTTCAGCAGGCATTATTATTTTCTTTGGTGTTTGCTTCGGATATAGTTGTGCTGGATAAATCTTTAAACTCACTAAGCTAGAAAATGGGGAAGGTTGATGTGAGATTACTTTCACTGATGTGCAAAGAATCTGCAAATGAATTATGAGAAGTAAGAGGGTATTTCCATTGTCTGGACTGTAAATATTTGAAAAATGCAATTACAGACAAATCAAACATGAGCTAATAGTAATATACCTCCAAAATTTCCAAACTAAGCGCAAGAGATTTGACACTGTGGAGATGTTGAAGCAGATCACATATTTTACGAGCATATTTCTTCTGCATTTTTCTTCCCTTTGGAAAATGTTGGTTGTATTGTGTTTCTGTATTCGAATATTAGGGTTAAGATAATCAATGAGGTACCAGATATTCACTTGAAATCGTGGTATCACTTTCCAATAGAAACTATTTGACCCTATGCCTGGGTTACACGAATATCTCTATGGGATAAGACCAAGTGATGTTCTTGTTTTAGGCACAAATCAAGAACAGAAGCGTATTCAAGTGTTTAGGGTTTATGTTGATCGTACTCATGCAGATGTGTTATGACCTCTATTTATAATAGAGAATACTCAAACCCTAGCCCATGGAATTATGTATAATTAACGGCCCATTAATTATATCATAATACTTTCCATAATAGTAGGAATCAGTGGTTATAATCGAGCAGTACTTTGATCAAGCAGTACTTTGATCAGCAGTACTTTGATCAGCAGTAGAGTCTAGCAGCAGAGTCTAGCAGTAGAGTCTAGCAGCAGAGCAGAGTCTAGCAGCAGAGTCTAGCAGCAGAGTCTAGCAGCAGAGTCTAGCAGCAGAGTCTAGCAGCAGAGTCTAGCAGCAGAGTCTAGCAGCAGAGTCTAGCAGCAGAGTCTAGCAGCAGAGTCTACTAGCAGCAGATTCAGCAGAATCTCACTAGTATAACCACAATTGAGTCAGGGTGTTCATGGACCAAATGGGTGTACACTCCGTACCTCCAAACCCATTACCAGGTGTGAACTCATCCCTCAAGTGCACTAAATTTTCCAACAATCCTCCCCAAATTTAGTTCACTTCCTTTGCATGAAAAAATAAACATAAAACAAAACAAGTGCATAAATGAAAATATCCTGAGGATTGAATTTCCACATTAGTACATATACGTTCAAATATTCGAGAATCAGGGTGTTCTAAGAATTGAACCCTTCAACCCATTTGAATACCTGAAGATAAATACACACAAGTTTTCAAACACTTAAATACTCCTGACACTATTACAAGCCATGTGTCCATATCCAATTCATAAATGTTGTAAAAGCTAAAAGTCCAAAGCTTCCTGAAGCGGCAAAACTTCAACATTTACATAGGTGGTTCATCTTTTAATCATGCTCCTGCTCAGCACTTTGTCAAAGAAAATAACCATTAAGAAGTGAAGACTTCATCCTCCTTTCCAGCAGGTAACAAGCACAACCTTGGGATGTAATATAAAACATGTGCTTCAGTCCACAAAATGTTCAGCTTTCCACATTGAACTCAGCTTCCAAGTTTCCTTAGAAGGGAGTTGGGTATCTTTGCATTCAGTGACTAAGTAGGACTTAAACCCATCCCTGTAGCAGACTTTAAAACCAAGTCTCTAGCCAAACCCTTCGTCAAGTGATCAGCTAAGTTTTGTTGAGATCTAACAAACTCTATAGATACCACCCCATTCATGATGAGCTCACGAATCATGCTATGCCTGACACCTAAGTGTCTAGACTTCCCATTGTACATCTGGCTATAAGCCTTTGCCAATGTAGCAGCACTATCACAACGGATAGAAATAGGTGCTATAGGTTTAGGCCACAATGGAATCTCAAGAAGCAGGTTTCTCAACCATTCAGCTTCTTTACCAGCAGCAGCTAAAGCCACAAATTCAGATTCCATGGTTGAACTGGTAATGCAAGTTTGTTTCTTGGATGCCCAAGAAATTGCACCTCCACCAAGTAGGAATACCCAGCCACTGGTAGATGAATTATCTTCAGTGTTACTGATCCAACTTGCATCAGTGTATCCTTCCAACACTGAAGGATAACCAGTATATGAAAGACTATAATCCATAGTTCTTTTCAAATACTTAAAGACCCTCTGAATTGCTTGCCAGTGATGAGCACTAGGATTACTAGTATACCTGCTCAGTTTACCCACTGCAAAAGCAATATCAGGCCTAGTACAAGTCATGGCATACATCAAGCAGCCAATTACCCTAGAATACTCAAGTTGAGATACAGCTTTGCCAGTATTAGGCATTAGCTTCTCACTTGTATCCATAGGAGTACTCACTGGAGTACAATCAAAGTAATTAAATTTCTTTAACACCTTCTCAATGTAATGAGACTGTGAGATAGAAATCTTGTTACTTTCATGTTTAATCCTAATACCAAGGATAACATCTGCCTCCCCCATATCCTTCATGGAGAACTTTGATGACAAAAATTCTTTTGTAAGATCAACTTGATTTTGGTCAGTGCCAAAGATCAACATGTCATCAACATATAGACAAATGATGACTCCTTTACCAGATTCATCAAATTTGCTATATACACATTTGTCAGCCTGGTTAAGTGAATAACCACTAGACAAAACCACTTCATCAAATTTTTGATGCCATTGCTTAGGTGCCTGTTTTAGTCCATAAAGAGACTTAATCAGTTTACACACCTTGTTTTCATTGCCAGGCATGATGAAGCCCTGAGGTTGTTTCATGTAAACTTCCTCATCTAAATCACCATTCAAGAAAGCTGTCTTCACATCCATCTGATGAATAATCAGATTGTGAATTGATGCCAAAGCAATTAGCAATCTTATGGTACTGATACGAGCCACAGGGGCATAAGTATCAAAATAGTCTATTCCTGACTTTTGTTTAAAGCCCTGAATAACTAGTCTTGCCTTGAACTTTTCAACAGTTCCATCTACCTTCATTTTCTTTTTGAAAATCCATTTGCAACCTAGAGGTGTGCAACCAGGTGGTAGATCAGTCAACACATAAGTGTTATTGCCCATGATGGAATCCATCTCATCATTAACTGCTTCTTTCCAGAAAGCAACATCCTGGGACTTCATTGCTTCTTCAAATGTTTTGGGATCATCCTCAATAATGAAGCAATATGAGTATTGGTCAGAGACCTCACTCCTTGTACCTTCAATTAAGTATAATTGAAACTCAGGTCCAAATGACTTTGGAGTCCTCACCCTATTGCTCCTTCTGAGCTCAGGTTCAGGTTGTTGTTCCACAACCTCAGCAGGAACCTCAGCAGAAACCACATCAGGTTCTTCTGAAGCACCATTGTCATTGGTTCCATTTGGAATCCTTTGACTTGGTCTAGGGATAGATGAAAATCTATTCTCATCAAAGAGTGCATCCCTTGATTCAATTATAGAGTTAATTGAAACAGATTCATTAGGTTCAATGACATAGAACCTATATGCCTTGGAATGCTCAGCATATCCAACAAAGATGCATTCAATGCCTCTTTCACCCAAAGTTTTCTGCTTTGGATCAGGGAGTCTTACAACAGCCCTACAACCCCAAATCCTGAGAAAGTTCAGGTTGGGTTTTCTTTTAGTCCAGAGTTCATAAGGGGTAACCTTGTTCCTTTTGTTGGGAACCCTATTTAATAAATAGCAAGCTGTTAACATAGCTTCACCCCAGAACCCTTGACTCAGCCCTGAATAGGACAACATGGAATTAACCATCTCCTTCAGCACCCTGTTTTTCCTTTCAGAAATACCATTTTGCTGAGGAGTATAGGGAGCAGTCGTTTCATGGATTATACCAACAGACTGAAAATACAGAGTATCCATGTACTCACCTCCCCTATCAGTCCTAAATCTTTTGATTAGAGACCCTTGTTGCAATTCAACTTCAGTTTTAAATACTTTAAATTTATCTAATGCTTCATCCTTAGTATGTAACAAATAAACATAACAAAACCTAGAAGCATCATCAATAAAAGTCACAAAGTATTTCTTATTCCCCAAAGAGGGAGTAGCATGCAAATCACATAGATCACTATGAATCAGTTCCAACACTTTAGTTTCACGTTTTACACTTTGAAAAGGTTTCTTAGTTATTTTGTTCATCATACAAGTTTTACACTTTTTAGTGTCCATATCAAAGGCTGGAATTAATCCATCCTTAGACATATCTTGCATTCTTTTAAAGTGTACATGGCCAAGTCTAGCATGCCATAAGTTTGAATCATTCAATTTAGTGGTTGACATAAAAGCAGAATTAACATTATCATGCACAATATTAAGCCTGAACATTTGATTACACAAATAGCCAAAACCAATAAACACACCATGTTTAGACAAAACATACTTATCAGATTCAATTACTTGTTTATAACCACAATTATTCAAAACACTACTAGAAACCAAATTCTTTCTAACATCAGGAACATGTAAAACATTAAACAAAGAAACAATCTTTCCAGAACTAAACTTCAAATCCACACATCCTTTTCCATGCACCAGGGCAGTTGACTCGTTTCCCATATGAAGAATAGAACCATCATTCATTGACTCATAAGTCTTGAACCAACTTCTATCTTTACACACATGAATTGTAGCTCCAGAGTCAACCCACCAAGCAACATCATCATCCTGCACAAAGTAAATTTCAGATATATATGTAACATAATAAATCTCAAAAGACTTATTAAACATATTCTGACCTTTCAGAGAATTGGTGTTACCATTCCCTCCACTTGTGCCTAATCCATTGGATTTGTTTCCAACTTTACCACCCTTGCAATCTTTTCTGAAGTGTCCAGGTTTCCCACACTTCCAACAAGTCACTTTTGGTTTCTTGTTAAGATCATCTTTGGTGTTATCATGATGTTTACGCTTGCCCTTGTTGTAATTGTTCCTGGAGGAGTTGTTATGCTCCACCACATTGACAACTGATGGACAAGTAGCATTGCTACTCTTTGGCTTGTCAATGTCTTGTGCCTTGAGTGATTCCTCAATGCGCAAGTGACTGCCCAACTCAACAAGAGTTAACTCCTCCTTCTTATGCTTAAGCATATGCTTGAAATCTTTCCAAGAAGGAGGTAGTTTATAGATGATACAAGAGACTGAAATAGCCTCATCCATGTTCATCTTGTGTTGTGTGAATCGACCAAGTATACTAAGAAGTTCATTGTATTGTTCCATGACAGGTCTAGAATCAACCATTTTGTAATTGTTAAAATTACTTACAAGGAACTTCTTACTTGATGCATCCTCAGCCATATACTTGGCTTCCAAGTAATCCCATAGTTCTTTAGAAGATTCAACATTCTGATAAATATCAAAAAGAGTGAAATCAGACATGCCATTGATTGATTTAAACCTCTGAGACATAATCATCATTCTCCCACTTGCTTCTTGCTCTCATCTGTTCCATGGCTAACACATTTTTTCCCCCATAATCTTCAGGAATAGTAGAAAAAAAGAGGAAAACAGACACCACATTCATGCTTGTTAGCAAGAACTGCATCTTCTTCTTGCCCATCTTTCTGAAATCACACCTTCAAACTTTTCCAGTTTGGAAAAGTTAGCAGCCATATGATCTCATAACAGCCCAGCCATTTGATTATCACTAATAGTTTTCTTTGATGTTGCGTTATATTGTGTTTCTGTATTCCCAGATTTAGGGTTAAGATACAATGAAGTACCGGATATTCACTTGAAATCGTGTATCAACTTTCCATAGAACTATTGACCCTTATGCCTGGCGTTACACGAATATCTCTATGAGGATAAGACCATGATGTTCTTGTCTTTAGCACAACAAGAACAGAAGCGTATTCAAGTGTTTAGGGTTTGTGTTGATCATCCTTATTGCAGAATGTTATGACCTCTATTTATAAGGTAGAGAATACTCAAACCTAGCCCATGGGAATCTAATGATATATTTAACGCCCAATTAAATATATCATAACACTTTCATAATACGTAGGAATCAGTGGTTCTCAGTGGAAACAATATTACCACTACATCGGTGGTAATATTAACACTATAGTGGAATCGCCAGCAGATCATATCTGCTAGCAGCAGAGTCAAATTCATACTAGCAGCAGAGTCCACTGTCAGCAGGATCCACTAGCAGCAGAGTCCAGCAGCAGAGTCAGCTAGCAGCAGATTCAGCAGCATCCACTAGCATAACCACAATTGAGTCAGGGTGTTCATGGACCAAATGGGTGTACACTCCGTACCTCCAAACCCATTACCAGGTGTGAACTCATCCCTCAAGTGCACTAAATTTACAGACAAATCAAACATGAGCTAATAGTAATATACCTCCAAAATTTCCAAACTAAGCGCAAGAGATTTGACACTGTGGAGATGTTGAAGCAGATCACATATTTTACGAGCATATTTCTTCTGCATTTTTCTTCCCTTTGGAAAATATATACATAGATCCGCCTTTTCCAATGAATGGATTCCCTCTTCCGACAACTGAATAGGTTGATGACATTCACCATTAAGGAGCAAGTAGGCAAGGTTAGGTGCAGAAATCATAAGCTCCTTGGTAAATTCTTCAATACTTAGAGTCTTCAATTGAGGTGTGTCCACATGTACAAACTCCACCCACCATTTTACATTTTTAAGAGTGAGATTAAGAAGCTGTGAATTAGTAATACTGAAACCCTTACTATATTCAGTCACTTCGCAACTATTTAAAGTGAGGTTCTTCAAGTTCTGGCACATGCCTATAATAAAAATATTGCACCCTGACAACGGGACATTATTGAGATGCAATGTAGTTAAAGCTGGGAGATCCCAAGTTGTTGGCAGATGGAAACGGTGAATACAAGTTCCAGTTAACGTGAAATTTTTCAGAGACTGAGAACTTAACAAAGAAAGAGGAAAATCATGTTCCATTTCAAAGAATGTAATTTTCATTTGTTGGACATTGTGAGCGAACGCATAATCAAGAATATTTTTAAGGAACACCTGGTTACCCATATCACATTGCCCGAACAGCTCGATAGAAGACACATCTATATTATTGCGGCCAGAGAGAACATTGTTAACAAGTTGAGAGAAGATCGCCTCCTCATGGTGAAAGCGTGTGAAATTGAGACACCTCAATGAAGTCCAGATGTACCTCCATCTAGATGACAAAACACTGAATTGAATAACATCTCTAATGTCAACAGACGAGAGGATTTTATAAATAAGATCATACGGCAAGCTGCTTAGTCTATCCACTTCTACAGCCATTATATTCTTAAGCTGCAATTTGAAAGACTGCAGTAATTAGAACATAGTAAATAATGTCAAAATTCAAAGTAAACACAATTTTGAACCAGCAGTAAGTTATTTAGAATTAACCATTAAAAGTTATAATTTGTAGTAAACCCCAAATCGAGAATAATAGATAAACAAACATACCTAGAGTTTGTCACGTCTTACGAATTAAAAATTGTTACAAATCGTCGACCTCTTTTTATATATTTGTTAACCGACCTGTTCTCCTTTTTCAAACCCATGAGCTCCAATTCGTTAGTGTATGTATAGTAAGCTGGTCCAAAGGCCTGTGATTTTGGTTTTATTCAGCCCAAAGTCCATCCAAATTAACCGTGTATTTTTTGTGCTTTGTTTGATTTTTGGTACTAAACTTAATCTTTCGTATATATTACAAAGAGTATTAAAATATATAAGATACCGTTTAGTTTAAATATCTTTATATTTGCGCTAATACATACGCATACATAGGCATTGTATTTTTCTCTCAAAACAGTGTTTAAACTCTTATTTAACTTAACATAATTAATTCAACTTCATAGGATATCTCCATCTTTCTGCGACACTTGAGTAGAGAAGAATGCAAAAAAGTGAACTAAAGTTTTGTCACAAAATCATCTTTAATGGATATATGGTATTAAGAGCCACATAATAATAACACGAAAGAGGATGCACTTACATGCCAATAATAATAATCCATCTTTGCACTCTCTGGATCGGTCGGATGCACTTACATGCCAATGTTGTTCGCTTTGAACGTTCACCAATGTACGCGTCACGTTCATCTCAGCCGGTTAATAATGCCAAACCAGTTGCTACTTCTTTTGTCTCGGCTGTGAAAGGTATTTCGGTATCTCCTTTACCTACGAAGCCGGCTTTGGTGATAGATGATTCTTGTTTGGTGACTAGAGATCTTGAGAATTTTGTTATGGGTGAAGTTCTCCAGTTTTCTTCTATAAATAATTTACGTGTGCTTCTGTCTAATGAGGGGTTTCATAATGCTCATATTGTTTATTTAGGAGGGTTGTGGGTTATGATTGAGTTGGAGTCATCCAAGGCCAAATCCGAACTCATGAAACATGTGGGTGTCGCATCATGGTTTAGGAGTCTTTGTAATGCACAGTCGGATTTTATTGCTAAAGAACGGATTGTTTGGGTTGACATCGAGGGGGTTCCTTTACATGCTTGGTCTCGTTCTACTTTTTACAAGATTGGTTTCAAGTGGGGCAAAGTGGTGGAATTAGAAGATGGTTACGATGATATTTTTGCACGAAAACGCCTTTGTATTATGACCAATCAGGAGGAGAACATTCTTGAAAACTTTAAGATTATTGTGAAAGGGAAGGTCTTTTGTGTTCGAGCAAAGGAAGTTGTTTGTTTGGTCCCCGACGTTTAATGACACTCCTGAGGTGGTGCACTGCTCAGACGATGAATCCATTAAGGGAGATGCCGAGATTAATGGTGAGGCTAGTAATTTGAATAATGGTGACGCTGTGAGTGATAGTGAAGTAGTTTCTGATACTTATTTTGGTGACAATACTGATGAACACGGGTATGAAAATGATAAAGGTCAACCATCTAATGCTCAGGAGGTTTCGAACAATCCATTTAACATCTATGATTTACTCAATAAACACAATAAGGATGCTGGTAATTCTGGTACGGATACAAGTATACCGTATCCCCCAGGGTTCACACCAGATAAGGATACTCATGTTAACAATGAGCACGTGGTGCCTGATGCTGTTGATGTTCGGTCTCATAGTAGGTCGGAATGGTGTAATTCTCGAATTTTGGAGGACGCGGAGAAACTTGATGTCTGCTTTTCTTCTGAAGGCCGGAGTAATGGGGTTAAACTTAAGGAGAGTGGGTCTATTTTGGAGATTTTAGATGAGATGATTAAGGTCGGCCAAACCATGGGTTTTTCTATGGAAGGGTGCACAAAGGACATGGAGAATATTATTGGATCAAAAGGAGTTCATGAGGTTTTCAGATGAATTGTTTGTCCTTAAATGTTCAAGGCCTAGGATCCAAGGCTAAAAAAGATTGGATTAGGGAGTTGACCACCAAACATAAAGTTAGTTTCTTGACTCTCCAAGAGACTAAGATGGAGTCTATTTCGGCTATGGATGTTAAATTTTTATGGGGTAATTACATTTTTGATCATATTTTTAGTGAGGCTCTTGGTAATTCAGGCGGCATCCTTTGTACTTGGGACACTAATATTTTTCATAAAGAGCATCATATTATCTCCGATAATTTTGTTGCCTTGTATGGGACGTGGATTCCGAATAGGCTTAAGTTATTATTGATTTCAGTGTATGCTCCTCAATCTTGTTCTTCTAAGCGATTGTTGTGGAGCTGTATATCTCATCTCTTATTACTCGGTGGAATGGTGAATGTCTAATCATGGGAGATTTTAACGAAGTCAGATGTATGGAGGAACGGTGGGGATCTACTTTCAAATCACAAGGGGCTAACGCGTTCAATTCTTTTATTTCGAGTTCGGGATTAACTGATGTTCAGTTGGAAGGGTACTCTTTTACATGGGCTGATCCTTCGGTTGCTAAGATGAGCAAGTTGGACCGGTTCTTGGTGACAGACGGTTTACTCTCCTCTTTCCCTCATATTTCGGCAATTTGTCTCGATAGACATCTTTCGGATCATAGACCCATCTTGCTTAGGGAAATTATATCGGATTTTGGAGCTATTCCATTTCGTTTTTATCATTCTTGGTTCGGCTTACCAGGATTCGAACAAATGGTCACAAATACATGGAATTCTATTGTTCTCGAAGATAGCAATGGGATGATTCGGTTCAAAAAGAAGTTACAAATGTTGAAAAAGGAGATTCGTATGTGGGTTACGGATTACAAAAGACAACAGGTGGGTCGCACTTATGAGCTTAAGTCCAAGTTGAGCGACATTGACAAGTTGTTGGATCAAGGTAGAGCTACTGAAGATATTCTATTATCGCGTATGGAAGCTATGAAACACTTGCACGATGTCCAATCTTCGAATAATCGTGACTTCATGCAAAAGGGGAAAGTTCGTTGGGCTATCGAGGGTGATGAGAATTCTAAATTCTTTCACGCTATTATAAATAAAAAACGTACCAATCTTTCTGTCAAAGGTGTTATGGTTGATGGTGAGTGGGTGGATGATCCTAACCGAGTTAAAGACGAATTTCGCAACCACTTTGCTGCCAGATTTCAAGATTCGGGTATTAGTAGAGGTAGTCTTAATTTCACCTTTCCTAATCGGCTTACTCTTGACCAGGTTTCTGATTTGGAATCTCCAATTCGAGAGAAGAAGTCCGCACAGCTGTTTGGGGATGTGACGAGGACAAATCCCCTGGGCCTGATGGCTTTACGTTCGAGTTTTTCCGCAAGTTTTGGGCTGTTGTTGGGTCTGATTTTTGTACTGCTGTCGAGTGGTTTTTTGAGCATGAGTCGTTTTCCTTAGGGTGTAATTCCTCTTTCGTGGCCCTTATTCCGAAAATTTTAGATCCGAAAGTTGTTAGTGATTATCGTCCCATTAGCTTAATTGGGAGCATGTACAAAGTTGTCACTAAGATCCTCGCTACACGCCTTTCGATGGTCATCTCTGATCTTATTTCGGATGTTCAGACAGCGTTCCTTCCTAATCGGCAGATTCTTGACGGTCCTTTTATCATTAATGAGATTTTATCTCGGTGCAAACTTAAAAAGCAACAGGCGATGGTCTTTAAGGTTGATTTTGCCAAGGCATATGATTCTATCAGGTGGGATTATTTGGATGATGTCCTCAACGCATTTGGTTTTGGTCCTAAATGGCGTTCATGGATCCGAGGTAGTTTAAGTTCGGGAAAGGCGTCTATATTAGTCAACGGAAGTCCGACTTCCGAGTTTCAATTTCATCAAGGGTTGAAGCAGGGGGACCCTTTGGCTCCCTTTTTGTTTATTCTTATTATGGAGTCTCTTCATCTGTCTTTTTCTCGTGCGGTTGAAGCGGGAATTTTTTACAGGAATTGGGATCGGTTCTTCTCTTACGATTTCTCATTTATTCTATGCGGATGATGCGGTGTTTATTGGCGAGTGGTCTCATGATAACTTAAAAGGTATTATGAATATTCTTCGCTGCTTCTCTTTGCTTTCAGGGCTGTCGATTAATATCAAAAAAAGTCATCTTCTTGGTGTTGGAATTCCCGACTCTATTGTATCCGCGGCTGCTAAGTCGCTTGGTTGTTCGATCATGAAGACTCCTTTCAAATACTTGGGTATTTTGGTTGGTGGCAACATGTCTTTGGTCAAGGCTTGGGATGAGACGATTGCCAAACTCAAGAAGAGGTTATCTACGTGGAAGCTTAAAACTCTATCGATCGGGGGTCGCCTTACTCTCCTTAAATCAGTGCTTGGCTCCACTCCTATATACAACATGTCGCTGTTCAAGGTCCCTAAATCTGTTCTTAACTCAATGAAAAGTTTGCGTAGAAATTTCTTCAATGGTGTTCACGATGGAGATAGGAAGATTGCTTGGGTTAAATGGTCCAAGGTGCTTGCGCCTAAAAAGCATGGTGGTTTGGGGGTTTCTAGTTTCTATGCTCTCAATAGGGCTCTTCTATTCAAATGGGTGTGGCGTTTTCTATCACATGACAACTCTTTATGGTTTCGGGTTATTGCTGCCATACATGGCTCATGTTCGCAGGTACTTTCTGCTTCTTATTCTTCGACATGGAGTTCCATCATCAACGAAGTCAATTCTCTTAAGGCTCAAGGTGCTGATTTAATTTCTCATTGTAAGATTCGGGTTGGTAACGGTATGCGTACAAGCTTTTGGAACGAGTTTTGGATTGGAGATTCTCTGCTCAAGCATTTATTCCCTCGGTTATATGCTTTAGATCAATCAAAGATATTTCTGTTGCTGATAAGTTTCGAGTTTCTGTTACCTCTTCTTTTCGTCGTTCTGTTCGAGGGGGGCTGAATCTCAACAGCTCGATCATCTCTTGGGCTTGCTTGGATCGGTTATGTTATCTAATATGGGAGATAGATGGGTTTGGGATTTGAATGGGGATGGCGTTTTTCGTGTCAAAGACGTTCGGAATTTGTTAGACGAGACGTTTCTCCCTAAAGCTGAAATGCCTACGCGATGGATTAAATGTATTCCGATTAAAGTCAATATTTTTGTTTGGAAGGTCCTTCTTGACCGCCTTCCTACTCGCTCGAATTTAGCCAGAAGAAATGTTGTGACTACTTCTTTATCTTGCCCGATTTGTGACGCTGCGCCTGAAGATACGTCTCATTTGTTTTTCAGTTGTGTTATGGCGACAGATGTGACGAGGTTAGTTTGTCGTTGGTGGAACTTGGGGACACTTTCTTTCAGTTCTTATGTAGAGTGGCTCGTTTGGTTCAAATCGATACGTCTTGGTGCTAAGTCTAAAGAAGTGCTGGAAGGCATTTTTTACGTCTCTTGGTGGAGCTTATGGACCTACAGGAATCAACTTCTTTTTGCGGTCAATAAACCTCGAAAAGACGCTATTTTTGATGATATTGTTTTACGCTCTTTTAACTGGTGACTTTGAATTGGGTTAGTTGGCTTCAACACCCGTATTTGATTTGTTTGTAATTGTCTAGCTTCTTGCTAGTGGTTCTAATAAAGTTGTCGTTCAAAAAAAAGAGGATGATCAGTACCACATATGAAATAATTATATAGTGATAGACTGATGTACACTTATGAAGTTGGATGGATATCAATTTACAAATATAAGATACACATTGAACTAGACTCCTCCCAATGGTCAAATGCGACCACCGGTGAGGCACAACCCTCACGCGCCACCCTATTGGTTGGCTCCACCTCACGCGTGAGCCNGAAAAAAAAAAAAAAAAAACGCCTACTATATATCATTTTATTACCTATAAATACCTCATAAACTTCAACATTTTTAACACAACTTAACATTATATGCTCTTTACTCTCTTAATATCATTTTATTTACAAAATCAATAAAACATTGCCCGAAACACAAAACGTCAACACAGAAATACTACCCGAAACACTCCCCAACACCCGGAGGAACATTCACACTCAGAAATACTACACCGTCATCGGCAGGGACAGAGCAAAAGCGAAGCAGAAGGGGCGGCGTCACCGGCATCTTCAGGATTTTGCAAGAGGAAATGTTGGCTAGGTTGATGGTTAGCGAATACGCAAGTCTCAACGTGTCGTACAATGCCAAAAAGTCATAGAACGTTGATACGTTTTTGAAGATAAAAAAGAAGGAGCTGGAACTAAAGGAACAAGATTTGAGAATACGAGAAATGGAGCAACGTCAAAAAGACAAAATGTTCTATCTGTAGCCCCATGATCACTTGACTGAAGAACAATGCGAGCGGGTTGAGAGGGCAAGGCAGGTGATCAAGGCGAGATGGAATTTACCATATTGGTTACACTTTTAATTATCTATGTAGTGTTTACGTTTTTTATTTCATCCGTTTACGTTGTTTATTATCTAAACAACGCAACCGTTCTAAGAGTAGGAGGCGCGTGGGCCCGATCACTTTCTAAAGGAACTTGTGGATTATATCACTAATCCACGGGTACACTTTCTCAAAAAATTTGAACTTTTGGCGTTTAATTGTACTACAACTATCAATAGACTTATCAGCTTGCTTCTTCTTATACATGATCAGAAAAACAAAGGTATAAAGATCTCTCTAAAAGAAGTAACAAGCAAACAAACGGTGACGGGATACAAACCTCTTTTAGCCATATGATAAAACTTGATAGTGGCGGTTGAAGAAGACAAATGACTTTACACCATAGTTTTTCATCGCCTCCCCTCCTATATTTCCACCACCACTTACCTCGCAAAGCTAACTTTTTTCGATTTTAGTAGCCCAATGTTTAATCCCCCCGCCCCATATGAAGCAAAGACATTATCCCATTTGACCCATCCCATTTTTTGCTTTCCCCCAACCCGCCTCAAAAAAATCTCTCAGAATTCTCTCAAGTTCATTAGTACACACGACCGTAGACGAAACATTGAAAAGTGGTACAACGGTAAGCTTTAAAGAACCGAGTTAACCAAAGTCAACCTCCGTCCAAAAGACATTGTTTTTACCTTCCATTCGGTCTTTTCTTGAATTTTTAAATAACTGTACCCCACACAACAATTCTTCTCATATTCGTTCCAAAAGGAAGTCTGAGATACGTGAAATGAAACTCGCCCGCACTACACTTCATGAACCGCTCCATTGCCTACACTCTCTCGCCCTCGACACCAATCCCATATAAGCAACTCTTACTTAAGTTAATACCCTAGACGTGACACCTCCTCAAAACACTTCAAAATATACATTAGCTTGCTAGATTTTTCACGACTCCGCTCGCCAAAAAATATCATATCATCGGCGTATTGTAGATGTGATACTATCACTTCATCCTGCCTAACCTTAATACCCCGAAATATATTACTACTTACAGCCTCTTTCATGATTGTATTTAGCCCCTCCACTGCCAAAATAAGCAAAATAAAGAGGAACGGAGATAATGGATCCCTTTGTCTTTACACCATGTGTCATCCGAATTCTTTTGTTGGTGACCTATTAACCAAGACCGTGACAAAGACCCGCCCTAATAAAGAGGAACACTGATATAAGAACATATTACTGACTGGCTGACTGCTATAAACAAAAGCAAAACCAAAACATAACAATGGAACAGGATAACGCAGTAAAACCAACCAAATTAGTGCAATCTTCATGTAACTACCAATTACCCACCATTACTCCATTAGCATCAACACCATTGTATCACACTAAGCATACAACCATTTACTATCTAAACTTGCAGAAACACTAAAAGAGAAGGTAACAAGATCAAGGCATACTTTTATAAAACAAAGCTCGATTAATTGATTAAACTAACTCTATATAAACTATTAGCGGGTATACCAAACTCTAAGATGCAAGAAACCATTACATTTTACACAAAGATACCCTAACAACATTACAATGTACTAATCATCTCACATTCCCCTCAGTTCTTCGCCTTCCTACCTCCAGTGATTTTCTTCGCTATCGCTGCCTTTGGCTTCAAAGCCTTCTTCACAGGTGTCTTCTTTGCTGCAATAGCCTTAGCCACTGGCGCCTTCTTTCCTGGTGCAGACCTTGTTGATGTCCTTGCAACCTTAGCAGGCTTTGTTGGCGTCTTTGGCTTAGCCTTGGACTTCACAGCAGCAGCTTTCGGCTTAGCGGCAGGCTTGGCAACAGTCTTTGCCTTGGCTTTCGCAGCTGGTTTGGCTTTCACAACCGCCTTTGGCTTAGCTACAGCTTTCGCTTTTGGTGCAGCCTTGGGCTTAGCAACGGCCTTCTTGGCAGGCGCTTTCTTTGCAGCAGTCTTTGCCTTAGGCTTAGCAGCAACTTTCTTCTTTGCCTTAGCGGGAGCAGCAGCTGATGCAGACTTGGCAGCAGGTAGCTTGTAAGACGCCTTAACCTTAACCAACTTACCAGCAGCAACTAACTTCTTCAGCTGAGTCAACAAAACTTTCTTAAAATTGGCTGGAAGATTCTTTTGCTTCTCCTCGATAAACTTTGTAATCGCATACTGACTAGATCCAGTCTTCTCTTTGAGTGACACAATCGCCTCCTTAATCATCTATATTCAAAATTGAACTAACATCAATACCTCATTCAAACAGATCCAACTCAATTATTACATCAATTACATGGATCTAATCACATTAAAACAAATAGAATCACAAACTAACGTCGCATTATAACAATAATCTCACAGATTAACAAAACTAGTTAACCAAATTATACTGATATAACGAATTAACACAGTAAATTATCGTTATAACATCATTTTAGATCAATTAAACCACAATTACTAGTAAACGCATCAAATTAGCACTAAAACATCAATTCACATATATCTAACCGATATATACACAAATTGACACAGTTAATCAACATTATATACATGAAAACATGAATTGAAACGATATAAGTAACAAAAGTATACCTCAAAGTAAGGTGGATGCAAAGCAGGAGTCCTAGGCTTGCTCTTGGTCACCTTCTTAGCTTTCTTCGCCTTTTCAACCTTGCTGACGTCACCTTTCTCTTCGGCCACCGGAGCTTCAACCGGAACAACCTCCTCTGTAACCGTCTCCGTCGTCACCACAACTACTTCTTCAGTCGCCATTAATTAATTATAAATACTCAGTATGTGAATTTGTGTTTGTTTGTGTGTGTGTGAATGATGATGAAAATGAATGTGTTTAAATAGTGTAGGAGAAATCTGAAAGAAGTGATGTGATTGGTTGAGAGACTAGTCACACGGATCGAGTACCTAATTTGAATTTAAATCTCATCCGTTGGATTACCTTCTCATCTGTGGTTTATATTTAGTGAATGTGAATATTTTGGTGGATCTTTGATTGAGTTTTTATATTTTGGTGTGTTTCTATGCTTAATTCATTTCGTTATAAGTTTTTATTTATTTGATGCATTTTTATGAGGTTTTTTGTACAGTGTAGGGAATTAAGTTAGCTTTCTAACGAGTGCTTTCGCGAAGGGTGACTCAATGTGGTTTGGGAGATATTTGAGTTGGAATGTAAACTGGTCGAAAAGGTGGTGTTTCGAGAGTTGTTGATGGTTTTGAGTGGTTTAAAGAGAATGTGTTAGTTTGATTTTTGATTTTTTGGTTGGGGATGATGGTAAGTTATCTTAGGAATGTGTGGGATTGAGAATCGGGTAAAACGGATGGGATATGGGTATGGAGATGTTGGTTTGAAAGTCGATAAAGATGAACAAGTTTTGAATAATGGTGAAGTGATGTAGTTTGTGTTGGTATTTGTCATGTTTATTGATTGTAAATGTATCGAATATTCTTAAGCTCATGTGTTTGATTTGATATCATTTTAGCGCGTAAGATGAGCATGTTGATTTACATTCTGACGTCGTCGAAACTGTGATTTTCATGTAATGTATGGTTAATATGTATACTTTATCATCGTTTATGCCTGTTTTAGTGCTTTATGAGTCTAGGAAGGTCACGAGCCTTATGCAATGACATACTAACTACATGATCGTTTTTCTTAGTGTTAGAAAGAGTCGCTTTTTACGAGTTAAAGGTATAAAACTAAAAAACATAACATATACAAAAGAGGATTAATGTGCTTCTCATATTTGGTATAGTGATATCTATCCATATTCATAGCTGTCATGAAATGAAGTGTACATATCTATGATTATATCTATCTCATATACTATCAAACATCCTCTTTCGTTTTATTAATTTCGCGAGTGTCGAAAGATGATTTGCTACAACTTTATATATAAACATTTAAACTATGAATGGTATCTTCCTTAATATGAAATAACTTTAGTTCACCTTTTTTTATTCTTCTCAACTTTAGTGTCATGCCAGTGAGCAAAACTAGTTGAGAACATCGTTTGATGATGAATCATGTTAAGTTAATTAGGAGTTAAAACTATGCTTTTGAGAATTAAGAAATTAACGGTATATGTATGAATGTTAAGTAATTAATTATCGTAACAATGATACTACTGTATACATTTTGGGTATGACTATTAAGGTTACTAGGTTATGTGATATCTCAAATTTGCAAGTGTTAACTTTGTTTTAATTTTTAACATCTTTCAATACAGCGAATAAGACCATTACTTCCATAAGTTGTTTCGTATTTTTAACCAGATACAAAAGTTTTTCGAGTAAACAGTCGAATTTATACAATAAAAGACTAGTTAGTCTCTTCAGTTTTTGAAAGGGTGACGAGTTCAATATATCAACCATCGTACTTATAGCTTAATTACTAGAAACTATCCATTTATTCGTCCTCAAGTATGCATAAACAATCTATACTACTTATAATGGAGGAATGACCCTCTCTCCAAAAAATTAAGATGTACAAAAAAAGATGCAAGGTTTACAACACTTTAAAACAAGGAATTTTCATAATTACAACAAGCAAAGCATTATGTACAACAAAAACAAGCATGAATCGAAATTCAGACCAAAATCCTTAGAATTATACATTAATAGCATTAAAAACACCCCTACACCCAATATTACAATCATTTAAACATAATGTACAACCCTCCATTTAATCCACCCCTTCACCAAAATGTACAAACATTTTAACACAATGTAC
>LBNU01002269.1:129519-145108 GCA_014162995.1 Artemisia annua
TAAACTAAGAATGTATCTTTAGTAGCCCTAAGGTACTTAAGAATATTCTTCACAGCAGTCCAGTGAGCTTCACCTGGATTTAGCTGATATCGACTGGTTAAGTTCTGAGCAAATGACACATCAGGTCTTGTGCTTTTCGCCGCATACATGATAGATCCCACCGCCGAAGCATAAGGGACTCTCTTCATGCGCCGCACCTCTTCAGGTGTAGAAGCACCAACTTCGCTACTCAAGCCATGATGTTCTTGCATTGGCAAATATCCCTTTTTAGAATTTTGCATACTGAATCTCTTCAGTATTTTGTCAATGTAAGCACTTTGGCCTAATCCAATTAATCGCTGAGATCTATCTCGATAAATCCTGATTCCCAGAATAAATGCAACTTCCCCTAAATCTTTCATAGAAAAACACTTTCCAAGATATGCCTTAACTTCAAGCAAACTTGGAATGTCTTTTCCCATGATCAATATGTCATCAACATATAAAATAAGGAAAATTACATTACTCTCACTAGCTTTGCGGTATACACATGGCTCATCAAGATTTTGAGTAAATCCAAATCTTTTGATTTCCTTATCAAACCTTTTATTCCATTGACGTGATGCCTGCTTCAATCCATAAATGGATTTATTAAGCTTGCATACACGATTTGGAAATTCTGGATTAACATACCCTTCTCGTTGTTTCATATAGATGTCTTCATCTAAATAACCATTCAAGAAGGCAGTTTTCACATCCATTTGCCAAATCTCATAGTCATAGTACGCGGCTATGGCTATAAGAATCCTAATGGCCCTGGTATGTGCTTATTCACATACCTTTTATTCACCAGTATTAGACTATTTTAGACCTAAAACTAACGCGAAAAGCCAAAGATATCGTGTTTTTGTATTTATGACTGTGCAGGTGTGGATATTGCTAAAACATCACAAAAAGCAACCTAAAAGCCCAAAAAGAGCACGAGGTGTGGAAAAGAGTTTGAAAGAGAAGCAAAAGAAGAAATCTACTCATGAAAAGCCCGTAAAGATGAATTATTTCTCAAAGGCTCAAGAAAGTACAAGAGACACTTAATCAAAGCTCATTGATGATTATGAAGCCATAACTTTCTAAATCCGAGCAAGTGATCACTTTTACATTATTGAAGATCTTTGGAAAGCTCGTCAACTCATCACCTCAAAGTTACAAGGACTAAAGTCGTGTTTTAGAAAGTTAAGATAGTGTCGTATCTCTAGTTTATGCTTTGTATGAACAAAATTATAAAGACTAAGGGGCTAAGTGCAAAATGTAAAACAAGGGATTAGTCACCTAGACTCCCTTAAATACCACCCCATGGCCTCATTTTAGTCTTGGTTAGAATTTAGTTTAATTTTCATGTTGTAGTGTAAGATTTTAATACAAGCTTTTTATTTCATGTCCAAGTCTTTTACTTTTCTTATTTCCTAGCTTATTTGCATCTTCTTTTCATCTTATTCAAGCTTCTTACTTCTATCTTGATTCAATTTAAGCTCATATAAGTCTTGCACCACCTTTGCATGAAAAGAAATTTTCGTGCCTTATGATTATGACTTGAGCTTATTTGGGTTTTGCTAGCTTGTGAGAGCTTTTGTTTCGTTTTTGTTTAGCTTATTTACAAGTTTCCAAGTCGTTATCTTTAGCTTTTTAATCTTTATTTTGAGTCTAAACTAGCTTTTTAGTTACAAGCCCTAGAAATATGTTTTGCTTATTTTGATTAGTTGCGTTTTCTATAGCTTATTTTGAGTATTGGTCTTGCTTAATATTGAGTTTAAATAAGTTTTCTTTAAGTTTTTATAAAAACTTCACGTAAAAAAATAGTAGTTCGTATTCCTTAAACCCCAAGATAGCGAGTTTGGTAATTAGGGTTTAGTAGCGAGTATGGTTCCATTTTCATAGCGAGTAAGCTATTTATTTTTGGTCTAGCGAGTTTCATCTTGGCTAGATAGCGAGGTTGGTCTTGGCTAAAACCCTAGCGAGTATGATTTTTATTGAGTGTCTAGCGAGTTTGTCACTTGATCCTTAGCGAGTTTGTTTTTCTTCTTAGGTCTAGCGAGTTTAATTTTTCTTTTACATAGCGAGTTTCCATTTTTTGATAGCGAGTTTGGTCTCTAAGCCCTAGCGAGTTTGTTTTTGTTTTTGTGTCTAGCGAGTTTAATTCTTTGAACCTTAGCAAGTTTCATGTTTTTCAAAGTCTAGCGAGTTTACATTTTAAATACTTAGCGAGTTTAGAGTTTTAGATAGCGAGTTTCATTTCTAATTTTCATAGCGAGTTTGGTCCCAAGTTTTGTAGCGAGTTTCATTTTTTATAGGTAGCGAGTTTGGATTTTTATATGCTTTAGTTTTCGAGTCGTAGTCTTTTATTGTTGTGTCTCGTTTATTTCTAAAGCCGAGCTAGGCTTATTGGCACTCCATCGTTCATCGAGTGGAGTTTTCTTTTATTTATTTCATACCGTTACTCTGTCGAATTTTCTGTTAAACCTTTTAACTTAGTTTAATTTTCTTTTCGTTAATTAAAATACAAAACTACAAAAACATTTTCTTTATTTCCTTCTTTCTTAGTTTATTTCTTTTGTCTCTTTTACACTTTACTTAGTTTTATGTTTTCTATTCTAGTTAGACGTAATTCTTTTCTCGTTCTTTATTTCGTTTACATTTTATGCAAACCTTTTGTAGTTTAACTAAAACAAATTCACATCTTTTAAACCATTCATCTCACATAACTCACGACTTGAGTGACTAGATCAATTTCAACGCTCGTTGGGACAACGATACCTAGTGGTTCTTGCTTTCACTAGCTTAGAAACGCTACATCAGTTTTTGGCGCCGCTGCCGGGGAGCAGTTGATTAAGATTAAGTCGTTCGTCGTTCGAGACTTGTGTTTTGAAGAACCTTCTTTTAGAAGTTAACGCTTTTCTTAAACATAAAAACAACTAAAAATTATAAAACCTATAAAAGCCAAAAATATTTTATCTTTTCTTTTATAAACTTATAAAAACCAAAAAGATTTTCCTTTCTACTTTCTTTTACACTTTGTTTTGTTTTGATTTATATGATCACTCGTTCCAAGTCTAACTTGAACGAGTTTTCTTATCTTGAAGTGCCTACTAATCGGAGCCGTCGTAGACGAAAGCAAAGGAGCGTACCCGAGTTACGTGATCCTCAAGATTTCATCACCGAGATGAATAACAACAACAACAACGGTGCACAAAACAATGGTGAACACCCGCCGGTGGGTGGTAACCAACCTCTTCATGATCCTCGTCCCATCGAAGATCAACTTCAAACGCCTTTCCAAGGTGTGAAACGAGCTATTGTGATTCCCGATATTCAAGGAAATAATTTCGAAATCAATCACGGCGTAATCAATCTTATTGCGGGTATGGCCTTTCATGGTTTTGACCACGAAGATCCTCATGCTCACATTCGAAACTTAACCGATATTGCTGAAACCATAAGGTTCAATCATGATGTTGTCAAAATGAAACTGTTTTCTTTTTCTCTCAAAGGAGCTGCTCGTGCTTGGCTAGACAAAGAACCCCCCAATTCGATTCATACTTGGGATGATTTGGCTAGCAAGTTCCTTAACAAATTCTGTCCACCATCAAAAACTTCAAATCTTCGTTCTCAGATCCTTCGTTTTCAACAAGCTTTCGATGAATCATTCAACGAAGCTTGGGATCGATTCAAAGAGTTACTCGAAAAGTGTCCTAATCACGGGTTTTCTGAAATGCATCAAATCGATACCTTCTATAATGGTTTGAATCCCGTCGATCAAGATTCACTCAATTCTGCTGCAGGTGGTAATTTGTTATCTCGAAACGCCCAAGATGTGTTCACCATCATCGAGAACAAGGCAAGAGTAAGAACTTCACGAAACAAAACGCAAGCATCTAGTGCTAGTACCAAAGACAACGAGGAATTCATGACAAGAACCCAACAAAATGCTGATGCCATCGCTACTCTTACGAAGCAAATTGGGATTTTGATCCAACAAAAAGAACAACCTTTTCAAAACATTAATGCAGTTAACCCAAGTTGCGAAACTTGTGGTGGTCCCCATTCATACTTCGAATGTCCAACAACCAGTTCTTTCACCCAAGAGAATGTGTATGCAGCAAACATGGTTGGTAACACGTACCAAACCCAAGGAGATCGCAATCTTCTCAGCTACCGTTCAACCAACTTTCTTGGACCACCACCAGGTTTTACAAACCCGACTTCAAACCAATACGTGCCAAACCGTGGTAATCAAGTCAATCAAAGTCGTGCAACACAAGGTTTTCAAAATCAAACTCAAGGTTTTAACCAAAACAAGAATTTTCAAAATAATCAAGGAAATTTTGGTAACCAAGGTGCTAATTATGGAAATAATAATCAAGGAAATCATCATTTTCAAAATCAAAGTCAAGGTTTTAACAACAATGCCCGTGGGCAAACTTTTAACCAGAATCAAGGTGTTGTGCAAAATCATTCAAACACGGATGAGTTGTTAGCAGAATTACTTCGTCAAAATCAAAACAACCAAACCTTTTTGCAAAGCCAGCAGGCACAAATTAAAAAACAAGAGGAAATGAATCATATGTTGGTTAATCAAATGGCTGAATTAAACAAGCGTTTAAATGATCGACCCTCGAGTTCGGGTACCACTTCTTTACCTAGCAACACGATCGCTAACCCGAGGGGCGATGTCAAGGCGATCACAACACGCAGTGGCGTTTCTTACAAAGAGCCAACGGTTCCAACTACCTCTTATACTCCTCCTCCTTCAAAGGTAGTAGACCGTGCAACCGAGGTGACAACGGATACGAGAATTCCTATTCACCAAGGAAGGACCGAAAATATCCAACCTCCGGTGGTTCAATCGTCAAATGAAAATGCTAATGTTTCAAAAGGAAAAGAGAAAATTGTTTTTGAACAAGATGAACCAGTTAAAACAAGTCTTCCATATCCTTTTCGTCTTAATGAGCAAAAACGTCAAGATAAAAATGACATAATGAAGGAAAAATTCTTTAAGATGTTTCAAGACATTCGCTTTGATTTGAGTCTTGCTGATGCTGTTGTGTTAATGCCAAAGTTTTCATCAATGCTTAAAAACTTGTTAAATAATAAGGATAAATTGTATGAAATGTCGACTACACCATTGAATGCGAATTGCTCGGCAGTTCTCCTTAAAAAGCTTCCCGAAAAGCTTGAAGACCCCGGCAAGTTCTTAATTCCATGCAATTTTCCCGGAATGGTTCAATGTTTCGCCTTAGCCGATTTAGGTGCTAGCATTAGCCTCATGCCGTTTTCCGTTTGGCAGAAGTTGTCGTTACCCCCTTTGACTCCGACACGCATGACTCTCGAGCTTGCCGACCGTTCTACCTCTCGTCCTAAAGGCATAGCCGAAGATGTCATCGTCAATGTGGGAAAATTTCACTTTCCGGCTGATTTTGTTGTCGTCGATTTTGATCCTGATCCAAGGGTTCCTCTCATTCTTGGACGAGGTTTCCTAAAGACGGGCCGTGCTTTGATTGATGTTTACGATGAAGAAATTACCTTGCGAGATGGTCACGAAGCCGTTACGTTTAATTTGGATCAAACAGCAAGATATTCTTCCACCGATGAGCCCATGACCATAAGCAAAATCGATATCCTTGATGAAGTTGATGAACTTTCTGAAGAGTATTCCCAAGAGATACTCGGATTTTCAAGTGGCAATCCCACTTCTTCTTCTTCCACCCCTTCAAACAATTCTACTTATCTACCCTCTATTGATGATTCTCCACCTATCTCTCAACCCATAATTGCCGACTCTTCCCCTTCCTTCACTCCATTCGAAGGAGGTGATTTCCTCCTCTTGGAAGAAGTCGATGAATTTTTATCCGTTGATACATCTTCATTCGTTGGCGATGATGATGATTCTTATTATGATCCGGAGGGAGACATTCTTTTGCTTGAACAACTTTTGAATGAAGATCCATTTTCACCTCTCCCTCCAAAGGAACTTATCGTTGAAGAAGTCAAACAAGTCGAGCCATCTGAAGAAAAACTTCCAAAACTTGAGCTTAAAGAATTGCCTCCTCATCTTGAGTATGCCTTCTTGGAAGGAGCCGACAAACTTCCCGTCATCATTTCCAAACACCTACAAGATGAGGAGAAGAAACGTCTCGTTGACATGCTCAAAAAGCACAAAGACGCCATCGCATGGCGTATTTCCGACATCAAAGGCATAGATCCTCGTTTTTGCACCCACAAGATTTTACTTGAAAACGATGCTAAACCGTCCATCCAACAACAAAGACGAGTTAACCCAAAAATCCATGATGTGATCAAGAATGAAGTAATCAAATTACTCGACGCTGGGATGATTTACCCAATTTCCGATAGCTCATGGGTTAGCCCGGTCCATTGTGTGCCAAAGAAGGGTGGTATGAGAGTCGTTACGAATGATGATGATGAGCTTATTCCAACGCGTCTCGTAACCGGTTGGAGAGTATGCATCGACTATCGAAAGCTCAATGAAGCAACTCGAAAGGACCATTTTCCGCTTCCTTTCATGGATCAAATGATTGAACGACTTGCAGGAAATGAATTTTATTGTTTTCTTGATGGTTTTTCTGGCTATTTTCAAATTCCCATTGATCCTCCCGATCAAGAGAAAACCACTTTTACTTGTCCCTACGGAACTTTTTCCTATAGACGTATGCCCTTTGGCTTATGCAATGCCCCAGGCACGTTCCAGAGATGTATGACCGCCATTTTCCAAAATATGATCGGGAAGACAATGGAGGTTTTTATGGATGATTTTTCTGTGTATGGTGATTCATTTTCGTCTTGTCTCTCCCATTTAGAACAAATGCTCCAAAGGTGTGAAGACACTAACCTAGTTTTGAATTGGGAGAAGTGTCACTTTATGGTTAACGAGGGTATAGTCCTCGGCCATAAAATCTCAAAAGCCGGGATTGAGGTCGACCATGCCAAAGTCGATGTTATCGCAAAATTACCTCATCCCACGACCGTCAAGGGAATTCGAAGTTTCCTCGGTCATGCTGGCTTTTATAGACGTTTCATACAAGACTTTTCCAAAATAGCCCGACCGTTGACTCACCTTTTAGAGAAGGAAGCCCCGTTCATCTTCACCAATGAGTGCATTGAAGCATTTAATACCCTTAAGAAGAAGTTGACGGAGGCTCCTATATTAGTTGCCCCCGATTGGGATTTGCCCTTTGAATTAATGTGTGATGCTAGTGATTATGCAATTGGGGCAGTCCTGGGGCAACGAAAGGACAAATATTTTCGACCTATACACTATGCAAGCAAAACCATGAACAGTGCTCAGTTTCATTACACCACAACTGAAAAAGAGATGTTGGCAGTCATTTATGCTTTTGAAAAATTTCGACCATATCTGCTTTTAAAGAAATGCATAGTGTATACGGACCATTCAGCCCTCAAATATTTGATGGCCAAGCCTGATGCCAAACCAAGACTTATGCGCTGGGTTCTCCTTTTACAAGAGTTTAAAGTTGAAATTAGAGATAAAAAAGGCTCGGAGAACCTAGCTGCTGACCATTTGTCCCGTCTTGAAAATCCTCACCAAGGCGAGCTCGAGAAAAAGGATATTGATGACTCATTTCCTCTCGAAGCCCTTGGGAGCGTGTCACTTGGTGATTCTAGTACCCCATGGTTTGCCGATTTTGCAAACTACCATGCGGGGAATTTTATAAGAAAAGGAATGTCGACCCAGGCCAAAAAGAAATTTTTCAAAGATGTGAAACATTATTTTTGGGAAGACCCTTATTTGTTCAAAATTTGTGCGGACCAAATCATTCGGAGATGTGTCCATGGTAAAGAGGCCGAAGCTATTTTGATGGCATGCCACAATGGACCCACAGGGGGACATCATGGTGCCAATTTTACTGCTAAAAAAGTTTTTGACTCCGGTTTCTTCTGGCCTTCGATCTACCGCGATGCACAGGACCTGGTGAAGTCTTGTGACGCGTGCCAACGACAAGGAAAAATTTCACAGCGGGATGAGATGCCTCAAAACTCCATCCAAGTTTGTGAAATCTTTGACGTTTGGGGAATCGATTTCATGGGACCATTTCCATCTTCAAACAAAAACAAATACATCCTCGTGGCAGTCGATTATCTTTCTAAATGGGTTGAAGCAAAAGCTTTTCCAACTAACGACGCCCGAGTGGTTGTAAAATTTTTGAAAAGTTTGTTTGCCAGATTCGGTACACCTCGAGCTATTATCAGTGACCGTGGAACTCATTTTTGTAATGACCGATTTTCAAAAGTTATGTCAAAATATGGTGTTACCCATCGACTTAGTACCGCTTATCATCCTCAAACTAGTGGTCAAGTCGAGGTGTCGAATCGTGGTCTAAAAAGAATTTTGGAAAGAACCGTGGGTGAGAATCGTTCTTCTTGGTCGGACAAGTTAGATGATGCACTCTGGGCCTTCCGCACAGCTTATAAAACACCAATTGGTTGTACCCCTTACAAGCTCGTGTACGGAAAGGCATGTCATCTTCCGATTGAGCTAGAGCATCGCGCCTACTGGGCTTTAAAACATGTGAATTATGATTTAAAAACCGCGGGTGATCACCGAAAAATCCAGTTGAATGAGTTGAATGAACTCCGAGATCAAGCTTATGAAAATTCTTTGATTTATAAGGAGAAAACAAAACGGATTCATGATTCAAAAATCAAAAATCGTGTTTTTAATGTCGGTGATCAAGTTTTGCTTTTTAACTCAAGGTTAAAAATATTTTCTGGAAAGCTAAAGTCCCGTTGGTCTGGACCGTTTACCGTTGCCCAAGTTTTTCCTTATGGTACTGTTGAACTTTTTAACCAAAATGGGGAACATTTTAAGGTAAACGGTCATCGTTTGAAACACTACTTTGGAGGGGATCTACCTTTGGTGATCCCGGATCTCCAAACTTTCCCCAAGGACAACTAAATTCGGGGATAGAGTCAAGCTAAGTGACTCGATGATCAAAAACAAAGCGCTTCGTGGGAGGCACCCCATGCTTATCCATCTATGTTTTCTAGTTTCTAATAAGTAACGCGAGGAGGGCGACCTCTTCCAATCTTGTGTTTGCTTGGTTGTTTGTGTTTGTGCAGGATTTCTCCAATTCATGATGACTCTCGTGCTCGTGGATCGTCTCATCTCCACTCGAGTCCCATGTCTTGCTGCTTGCTTGGAAATCCTATATCCAAATCTTATCGACTAATGGTATCTTTGGCATACTTAATAAACGGCCTTAGATTTATTGTTAGGATTACCCTTACCTTGAAAACATTGAGGACAATGTTTATCTTTAGTCTGGGGGGGTGAATCTTCGATTTGATTGACCTAGCACTTTCATCTTTGTCGTTTACTTACGCAACCCCGTTTTCCTCAAAAATCCAAAAAAATTGAAAAATTTTGAAAATTTTCAAAGCAAAAAGCACAAAAAAATGAGAAAAATATAAAAATACAAAAATAGAATAAAAGTTTTGACACCGAGTTTGACTTTCCTACTAGGTAAGAGTGGGAATAAAAATTTTGACTTGATCCGGGCGTGTTGAGCCCTAGCATGTTCCCTTAACCAAAGATGATCATAAAAGCTTTTGCTAGTTTTGTACACAAGGAGCTACTCTTTTGTCGGCTCCCGTACTTTACTTTATATATGCATGGCTTAAAATTATCGGCTAAGTATCCGCGGATCTCATTATTTGAGATTTTCAAAATGCGGAGAATGAGATATGATAGTGTTTATTTAGAAGTTAGTTACCATACGTGGAGTAGTGGTTCTCTTTAAAGCTCATCGAAGGTACTTGTGGCCTTTCGTTCCCATCAGCTTGTTTCACCCCATATCTTGTGTGCTAATTAAAGATGTTAGGTTTAGCCGATGAGTAGTTCTTTATCTTCTTAAGAGAATCTTTGCTTGGGAAATTGGGTACACATCATGGATACACGTCAGTTGAGTTGTATTGTATATCGTTGAATAAGCGTAGTACGCATGTGGTTTCGGAGCTACCCAAAAGCCCGTTGTTATGTATGAGCTAAGGTGCTTTAAGACTTCGGATTGAGATCGGACCTTGGATCCTAGATTCCAACCCTAGCAGTTGGCGGTAGGTCTTGGATTGAAACCGTGAAGGTTCGGAGTTGAGAAGTTACTAAGGCAAGAAAAAGAAAGAAAAAAGTGAAAAAAAAAAGTATCAAGAAAAGAAAAAGAAAAAGAAAAGAAAGAATAAGGATGTATGTTGAAGATTTATGGATCATGAGTTCTAGTGTTAAGACTAAAGTTGGTCGCGCGTGAGGTGCATGTTACGATCCAAGATCGGACGCATGAGGTGCACGTGAAATGTACTCGCCAACTTATGTCTATTTATGATGTATTCCAAAGTCTTTGAAGGTATCCAATATCCTTGATGTGGACCACATTTCTCTTGCAAACCTTCTTAAGAGAAGATTGATAACTACTTAGCGTTTGAATTTGATATCTTTATCGGACTAAATCATATTGAAACGAGAAAATATGAAGCAATTCATTTCTCAAATCAATTAAAAAATTCTAGATGCACTAAGATTTGGGAGCGAGAGGTGACCACACACAAGTAACTTCCATGAGTGGTATTGGTATCTAACATCTAAGTAAGCGGTGATCTCGTTTTTGCACTTAGTTTGGGACTTGTGAAAAATCAGGGATGATGAATTTTATCCAATCGGTCACTTTTCTATGAATCGTGTTCTTGCTCTATGACCCTTAATCGTTATCAAAAGATAATGAAAGTCATTCACACCGTCATATGCTAAAATAGTGTAATATGTGATGTACATAGTCAAATACGGAAATCCGGGGCGTTTTAGGGAATAAATGATTTCGAATTTCTCTTGAACGTTTTGCTACTTTTCAAAGTTAGTAAGGAGAGGTTTTGAAATTATTTACCCTTAAGGCGTGATGTGATTACATTGCGTGAGGACACGCAATACCTTAGTCTGGGGGATTTTGATATGTGCTTATTCACATATCTTTTATTCACCATTATTAAACTATTTTAGACCAAAAACTAACGCGAAAAGCCAAAGATATCGTGTTTTTGTGTTTATGACTGTGCAGGTATGGATATTGCTAAAACATCACAAAAAGCAACCTAAAAGCCCAAAAAGAGCACGAGACATGGAAAAGAGTTTGAAAGAGAAGCAAAAGAAGAAATCTACTCATGAAAAGCCCGTGAAGATGAATTATTTCTCAAAGGCTCAAGAAAGTACAAGAGACACTTAATCAAAGCTCATTGATGATTATGAAGCTATAACCTTCTAAATCCGAGCAAGTGATCACTTTTACATTATTGAAGATCTTTGGAAAGCTCGTCAACACATCACCTCAAAGTTACAAGGACTATAGTCGTATTTTAGAAAGTTAAGATAGTGTCTGTTGCCATAGCGAGTTTGGGTTCCTAGTTTAGCTTAGCGAGTTTCCTTTTTCATAGAGTGTAGCGAGTTTGATTTCATAGCCTTAGCGAGTTTAGATTTTAGTTTAGAATAGCGAGTTAGGTTTTCATGTCTTAGCGAGTTTGGGTTCACACAAGAGTCTAGCGAGTTTCCTTTTTCATTTAGGTCTAGCGAGTTTGGTTACATTCCCTATAGCATAGCGAGTTTGGTCCGTAGTTTTACATAGCGAGTTTTATTTTTCTTGTGTAGCGAGTTTTGTTTTTTATTTTCTTTAGTTTTCGAGTCTTAGTCTTTTATTGTTGTGTCTTGTTTATTGAGCCGAGCGAGGCTTATTGGTACTCCATCGTTCATCGAGTGGAGTTTTCTTTTACTTATTTCTTACCGTTACTCTGTCGAATTCTCTTTTAAACTTTTTAACTTAGTTTAATTTTCTTTCATTAATTAAATACAAAACAACAAAAACATTTTCTTTATTTCTTTCTTCCTTAGTTTATCTCTTTTATTTCTTTTTCGCTTTACTTAGTCTCATGTTTTCTATTCTAGTTAAACGTATTTCTTTTCTTATCGTTCTTTATTTCATTTAAACTTTATGCAAACCTTTCTTAGTATAACTAAAACAAAATCAAATCTTTTCAACCCATTCATCTCACATAACTCACGACTTGAGTGACTAGATCAATTTCAACGCTCGTTGGGACAACGATACCCGTGGTTCTTGCTTTCACTAGCCAAGAAACGCTTCATCAATAAACTATCAAAGAGGGCTTTATAAAGGGTTGTAACGTAATGTGTAGGGATATGATAACACGGTTTGGTTGGAATAAGGGGTATTTAGTGGTGGCAAGCTAATTATCATGATCAAATACATGCACTCTACATCGTTGCTTAAGTCAAGACTCGACTCAATCTTAAACTAAAAATGAAATAACAAAAACTAAAAAGGAACATAAAATGAAACGGGTTGGTAGTCCGTATGTTTTTCTTCTTTCTTTTTCATATTTTTTTGTATTTTTCTTGATTTTTTCAATTTTTTTTTTCATACACTCTTGCCCTACCATCCAAAATAATACATCATAGGGGAGTTGCATTCCCCTTACACTTGAATCTTTACATAACTTTACAATTACTATTCTAATGACTCGAATTAAGATAATCGAAAAACTTGGAGTACTTTTTAAAACATTTAGCACGTATGGGGGTAATAATGTTGTTTTCCCCATTACTTCATTACACTAGTACTTTACCCATGAGTCCCAATCGTCCCAAAACAATATGTACAAGGATATGACTTAACTTAGCAACCATGTAATTGACCGGATAATTAACTAAGGGTTTAACAAATGTTGTCACACTAATGCACTAAAGGTGAGTGCATACAAGGTAGGCTAAGGCGATTTGGGTGTACATTTAGTGGGGTGTAAACAAATTCTCACTTTGAGTAAGATGCTCAAAGATTGAAGCGAAAGGATAGGCTCGGAAGGGTGTACTAGGGGTATCGTGTAACAAAAATGGATACAACGCAAAGGGTGTGGGAGAATTACTTGACCAATGAAGTCAATATAATTATAACAAATATACGGGTGTAAAACAATGGGTTAATCCTAATGCCTCTTATCATGTAGTAGATCTTAACTACACGAATGTAGTCTCACTTGTGGATTTGAGATGGTCGTAATGCAAGTTCTAGAATCTAAATGCTACCGGTACACACATCATAGCACCAAAGATGGATGCTTTTCCTACCAATTCTAGGGGCGAACCTCACATATTTGGGGTGGAAAAAATATTTAGTGGTACGGTTTTGTGCTAGTCATACAATTTCCTATTCATGGGACGATCATTAAGATTAAGGTTTCACTCCTAAATGTTGTAAAAAAATTTAAATTGGCGCTAAAATTGCCCTAACAAATATTTCTCATGGTTTTATTACAAATTTACTATCAAACAAAGCAAAACATCAAGAGTAGATATATTCTCAACGGTGCTTTCATTTACCCCCCTTACACTTAAACCGAACATTGTCCCCAATGTTCAAATAAAAGACGTAAAAGTAAATAAAATGAAAGAATAAAATCAAATACTCCCCTGAATCGTTTGTTGTGGATAGTGATGTAACATGGTTAGATCTTCTTCCAAGATAGACGAACGTTCAAAGCTTCCCTTCCAAAATAATAAACGTCTTCTTGTCCAAAATAACCTGTTAACCTGAAAAAGATAAAGGCCAACCTCGCGTAAAATCGGCGGTAAAATCTACATAATAAGATATAATGCTTGTGGAATGAATATTTTGCAGAATTCCTGGAGATTATAAGTTAAAGAATTGACAAAACTTTTTAGGTTTCCGGAAAAATACAAAACTTTCAAAAATTGCAGAAAATTATAACCTGACGCCGTCAGGTGTTAATCCTGACGCCGTCAGAAAGTTCTGACAGAATTCTCATGTTAAGCTTCCGGGAAAAATTCTGGAAAATCTAAATCTTACTTCCTGGAATTCCTGCAAAAATTCATTATGACTCGATACAAGCATTTGACTCAAACAAGTACTAATATGTAAGCTAATTTCGTTGTTATGATTCATGTTCATTCGTTCTATATAAACCGATTTGGATTTCCCTTACACTTAGCTTTCGCAAAATACCTTTATATGTAGTTAAGACGAAGTTAAAAACAAAATAAAGCATTTTCACAATTTAGTTTGAAGCATGAATCAATAACCAAGAAATATAATTTACATACGGAAACAAATAAAATCAAATAAACACACAAAAACAAATAAAACATGGGTTGCCTCCCAAAAAGCGCTTTTCTTTATTTACGAGTCTTGTAGCTAGACTCAAAGTCACCCTATCCGACATAGGTGAGCTCCGCATCGAGGATATCCTTAGGGTTGATTTTGGTTGGAAGTTTCCTATCGGTGCGTTTAGTGAAGTATGACCTCTCAAAATTCTCTCCATCCGGGTCATATAAAGTTATCTTAATGTGCCACGATCCATCTCCTTCCTTAGGTGGCTTTTTCCAATCCCATTTGTTCTTATCACCTTCGCTTTTCCACTTATTCATGGCTAGGTTGATTGGCAAAACTCCTAGGAAGTCGGTCATCTTTCTAAAAACTAGGGGATCTTCAAAGGGATCTAGTTCGGTGTCCCGAGCTAAAAGTTGTTCTACCGTTTGCGTTCGGTTTATAAATTCTTCTTCTAGGTAGAATGGGCGTTGGGGTCCTATAAAGTCTCCTTCTAACCATGGTTCATATCTAGAAGTCTTCTTATCGGGGGGTTCCTCAATGGTATCATAGGCATGTTTCTTAACATCATAAACCGACCAAGTTTCTCCTTCTCCTACCGCTATCTTGGATCTCTTACAATCAATCATAGCACTAGCGGTGGCTAGAAATCCTCTTCCTATCAACAAAGGGCATGTGGGGTCACTAACCATATCGAGGACGTGGAAATCGGCTAACATTGTTAGCTTCCCTATGTGAACTATCACGTCCTTTACTACTCCTACTGGGTATGCTACGCTTCCATCCGCTAACCCTATCATTACCTCGGTCTCTTCTAGCTTTCCTAGTTTGAGGGTGGTGTAGAGAGGTAGTGGAAGTAAGTGAGGCTAGATCCAAGATCGGCTAGTGTGTCATAAGCTTCCGAATTACCAATCTTACATGGTAGGACAAATAGACCCGGACCATCTAACTTCTTAGGTAGTTTGTTTCGAACGAAGGCGGTCCCTTTCTCCCCTAATTGGAGCTTCTTCTCATATTTTTCTAGTAGGGCGTTATAGTAGGGGGCTCGTTCTAACACATCAATAACCGGACGTTCAAGGTGGAGTTCCTTGAATTCTTCATCGAGGTCTCGTGTGGGGGGTGTTTCAACTATGTTATCGACCGATTTGGCGTTGGATGCTTTACTCTCGTAGTCTTTTTGAGGGATTTGGGTTTGTTTGAAACACGTGCTCATGGCGTTGACCGAGTAGTATTGTGGGCAAGAACTAGGGGATGAAACCGAAGAAATGGAGTTAACGTTTAGTTTCAGGTTCTTGACCGTGTCGCTCGGGAGGGCTCCCATTTCTCAGTCATTGAGAATCTTCAACAAAGAATCGATTTTATCGGTCATCTCACTTTGCTTTTGTTTGAACTCGGATTCAAAC
>LBNU01002270.1:3172-31067 GCA_014162995.1 Artemisia annua
AAGTTGAGGGACTGAAACTGCCAATTGTGCAAACTTTGTTTGTTTTTCATTTGTTTTCAAACATTTTGCATCTAGAACACATAAAACACACTTTTGGAATATTTTCACAATTTTGATGCATTATTTGGTGTTTTTGGAGGTTTTGGCAGTTCAGATGATAGAAAAATGATGAGTATTTACACACTCATCACCCGTTTAAGTATGTAAGTCTTTAATAACTAAAATATATAACTTGGATTTATGTGGGATTTCGATTTAAATGTATTTTGCTATATACTTAGTACGATATTGAACTATGTTTATAACTTTGATATTATTGAAATTGCTATAAAGTTATTTATATGTTATTTTGTCTCATTTTTTTAAATCACTATATCATATTTGTATTCAAACTAGTTCAATTGACAAACCATCAGTGGCAGATCTAGAATTTAAATTGTATGTAGCACATTTTCGGCTCGTTTCGCTTCGCGAGTGATTCTTAGTTTTCGATTTTTCGAGATTACTGTGTTTTTATGGTCTCAGATCTGGATTTTTCAAACGTAATATGAAAGTAAACTAAATATATTTAGTCATAGACAAAATTAGAGATTGAAGTATTTAACATATACTATACTACTCGTATACACTTTTTACCGAATCAAATGATTTGCAATTTCTAACAATATAATGTTCTTTTCTTTAATTCATATTAACAAATGTAAAGTACTCCCTATGGCCTATGACATACTACTAAAAAACAAAACAAGCATATGTAACATTGTGAAAAACTGAAAAAGGACAAAACAAGTCCTATTCATCATCATCTGCCCCTCGGAGTAATATATTTTCTTCAAAAACCAAATCCAAACACATTCTTTTTTCCAAAACAGGTGTAGCACATTCATAAAACCATAAAAAATCACTTAAAAATCACACTACATCGACCATGATCATATGTGGCACGTGCCACAGGTAGCCCACACTTAGCTCCGCCCCTGCAAACCATCAGTCTTCTTCATCGCTTGACCTATTTGCTTAAACAAGTTAAACGTGTCACAAATGGTATACGATTAATAAACGTAGTTATAGGTTTGGATTAGAGTTGAGTTTCTTGACACGATTAGTAAACAGGCCTTGTTTAGTTAGAGGTTACACCAACCCGCCAACCCGAATACGACTCAATTGCCACCCCTAATAATAAGTTTGTTGTGTTTGGGTCATAAAAGACAATGGGTTTGGTTGTACTCGAAGAAGAACTTGATATCTAGCTTAGTATCGGTAAAATTGTAAGACACGTTGTAAGTTTTTCCCACCGAGAAGGGAGCTTGTTTAACTAATGAAGAAACTCTCGAGTATGAAACTCGGAAGTGGAATGATTGTGTATATAGCCGGGCGATACCTCGATGGTCCGGACGAACGATGTCCGGACGGCCATGACCGGAGGGACCAGACAAGCGCCGCCTTCAACCCTGATTTCACGGGTCTATGTCTGCCACGTGGAAACCTCAGCCGACACCCTAGTATAGGGGCAGGTTAGCGCGCCACACCCTACATATCAGGAACAGTAGCCTACTCGTACCATGCACTGTTCGGAACAGTAATCAGGTACAGTTTGAGGCCCTTTCTTTTGCAATACTTAAAAAAGGGTGTATAAATACTTCTCATTTACTCACTTATATGATTAGCATTTACTGCATACTTGCACACATATTTACTACCACCAACCCAATACATACTCTCACGCCGGAGCTTGGTCCTGGGATAACACCCGGGGCGAGGCTAACGCGTTTATTATGATTCGCAGGTTCTACTACTGACGAGTCATCATCCGGAGGGCTTCTTGAGGACCCTCGCTAGGTGACAGGATTTTACTCAAACAAATTGGCGCCATCCGTGTGACCCGCATTCAATCTGCCCCGGCTATAGAATGACAGGTCTCGGTCCGGAAAGTTCCGGAAACGATGAGGAAGACGCTCTTGCAACGAGGGAACAAATCGAGGGACATCTGTCCGCTCTCAAATCCTTGTTAGCGGCTCATAACCGAAGGGAAAATGTTCCGCCTATTCGGTTGAACTTTGATGACCTGGGACTCGACAATGATAGGGGTCAAGACCGCAGGCAAGGAGGAATTGTAACCGGAGAGAAGGTGTCCGATGAGGATTTGGGGAAACCTTTTAAGGAGCTGTCCAACTCGCCATTGACACGCTGACTCTTGGAGTTCTCTGCCCCGGAACACAAGATGCCATCTCACATAAAACTCTATGACGGGTCTACGGATTCGGAGGATCATCTTACTAGGTTCTCCGGAGCAGCCATGCAGGGATCATGGCCCATGCCTGTCTGGTGCCGTATGTTCCAACAGACTCTAGATGGTAGTGCCAGGGGATGGTACGACAAGCTTCCCTCCGGAAGCATTGATGAGTGGGCAGACCTACGCCACCAGTTTGTCACCCGCTTTTCCTCGAGAAAGAAGTGCTTCAGGGATCCAACAGAAATCACCAAGATTGTTAGAAACGCGGATGAATCTCTTCCCGTGTTTAAGGAGAGGTGGACCACGGAAACAGGTTTCATACAAGGAGTGTCGGAGGTTATGCGCATCTCGTCCTTCATGGATGCCTGTAAAACTCCGGAATTAGCCAAGCGATTCGCGGACAAAGTGCCGAAGACAGTGGAAGAAATGATGATACGGGTAGATGATTTTGTCAGGGCGGAAAAGGCGTTCGCAAGTACGGAGTTACCTCGAGGAGAAAAGCCAGAGATAGCAAAGAAGTTTCCGGCTAGTAACTTCCGCCGGGATGATAGGACATTTCGGGGACCATACGGAGGGGACAGGTGGCACAACGAGGGCAGGACCAACCATTACGGGCGCGAAGGGTACGCCCCCTATAGGCCCAGAGAGAAGGCACCGTTACTTCCACCCAGAAATGATTATCAGGCACGTCCGAACAATCCCCCTTCGAGGCTCACCTTAAACTCCCTCACAAAGCTCCCTAAGGAGATCTTAGCTACTGAACGTCAGCTACAATTGCCCCAACCTAGACCCATGAATTATCCCCCACGAAAAGAGAACCAAGACAAGTATTGTGACTATCATATGGAAAGGGTTCATCATACGAATGACTGTAGGCAGTAGCAAAGACAGTTGGAAGAAACACTTGAATCGGGAAAACTTAATCACCTCATTAAAGGTGTCAGGCAGAAGGGAGCCGGGCAACGTGGGGACGAACCACAGAAAGGAAAAATCATCAACATGGCCCGAACAAACTTGGAAGGCAGAAAAAGGAAAGACCGAGAAAGGATAGAGAGCTGGATGAATGTACCCATAACATTCCCACTGGTCTCTACTAACGATGTGTCCGACGAGCCCCTCATTGTAGAAGCAATGATAGAAGGGTATTTGGTACGACGGGTCTTCGTAGACGAAGGGGCCTCGGTAGAGATCATGTTTGAACACTGCTTCAATAATTTGCATTCCTCAATCAAGTCTCGGTTGAAGCCCACTCGCACTGACTTACTCGGTTTCGTCGAGAGTGTCACGAAGCCGCTGGGAAAACTGGAAATGGACGTAGAATTCGGGAACGGGGGGTTATCCCGGAAAACGACAATGAAATTCATGATAAACGGGCTCCGTCCCCCTACAATGTAATTCTTGGACGAAGTGGATTAAAGGCACTCCGGGCTATTCCATCGACTATTCATGCAATGATGAAATTTCCAACTCCAAGGGGTATTGCTACGCTCGTCACTCGGTCGATTGTCGTGTCAGAATGCAGGAAGTTAGAGGACAAGCAAACAATGTGTGACAGGAAGACAGGATCCGGCGAGAATCGTTCGCCGGAAGAAGTAATGGTGAATCTGGCATACCTTGATCAGCTGGTTACCATCGGGGGAAACTTAACCAAGGAATGTAAGACTCTTCTGAAAGCACTGCTTATTAAAAACTTGGACATATTCGCGTGGGAACCGTCCGATATGATGGGAGTCCCCAAACGGATAATAGAACATAACCTCAACGCCAATCCTTCGATGGAACCGGTCTGCCAGAAGCGGAGAGTATTCGCACCGGATCGCAGCCAGGCGGTGCTAAAAGAGGTAGAAGAATGGGTCCGGGCCGGGATAGTCCGTCCAGTCAAATACCCGACTTGGATTTCTAATCCTGTATTAGTCAAAAAAAAGTGATGGTAGCTGGAGAATGTGTGTGGACTTCAAAAACATTAACTCGGCTTGTCCAAAAGATTACTACCCGCTTCCGGACATAGATTGGAAAATCGAGTCGGTCATGGGATATAAGTACAAGTGTTTTTTTGGATGCATACAAGGGGTATCATCAAGTGAAAATGGCCAAGGATGATGAAGAGAAAACGGCGTTCTATACGAATCAGGGGACTTATTGCTACACGAAGATGTCGTTCGGTCTCAAGAATGCCGGGGCGACATACCAGAGGCTAGTGGACATGGCTTTACAGGAGCAGCTGGGGAGAAACCTAGAGGCCTATGCAGATGACATGGTTATCAAAAGCAAGGAGGAAAGGGGGATGATAGAGGATATTGCCGAAACGTTCGATAACTTGAGGAGGATTAACATGAAACTTAACCCCAAGAAATGTTCGTTCAGAATGGAGGAGGGCAAGTTTCTGGGATACCTGGTCACCTAGGAAGGACGGGCTAATCCCAAAAAGACCAAGGCGATAGCGGATATGCAGTCGCCCCGGACGTTAAAAGAAATGCAAAGCCTTAGCGGCAAACTGGCAGCTTTAAATCATTTCCTCTCCAGATCGGCCGAACGATCACTCCCTTTCTTCGAAACTTTGAAAAATATCACCAAAGAAAACAAGGACGAATACCGTTGGATGAAGGCCGCAGAAACCGCTTTCCAAAATATGAAGAAACTTATCGAAGATCTGCCGTCTCTAACCACCCCGATCTCAAAGGAGACATTGTACGTTTACCTAGCGGCGGCGGACGAAGCCGTTAGTACTGTGATTGTAGCGGAAAGGAAGGCCAAACAGTGTCCGGTCCACTACGTCAGTAGAACTTTAAATGAGGCCGAGAAGAATTATGCTCCTATGGAGAAACTGGTCTTGTCCTTGCTACATGCATCAAGAAGGCTGCGACGGTATTTCGAAGCCCACCCGATTAAAGTTATCACCGATCAACCCATCAAACAAATACTTAACAAGTCTCAAGCCTCCGGGAAACTCGCAAAGTACTCGGTAGAGTTAGGGGCATACAACATAGAATACGTTCCGAGGAGCGCAATAAAGGGGCAAGTCCTAGCAGATTTCCTTTCGGAAACACCTATCGGAAATAGCTCACCAACCTACTTCCAACAGCCTACTCGTAAGCCAAGTATAGATGAGATCGAACGTTGGACGTTGTATACGGACGACGCATCCAACCAAATGGGTGTCGTAGCGGGGCTGGTGCTTATCAGTCCGACAAAGACGGAGTACACTTACGCCCTTCGGCTCAGTTTCAAGGACACAACGAACAACGAAGCAGAGTATGAAGCGCTACTAGCCGGTTTACGAATTGCAGTAGACATGGGAGTACGAAAGATAAGGGTGTATGTCGATTCGAAGCTTGTGGCAAACCAGATAAAAGGTGACTATGTGGCCACCAACTCCAACATGATCAAGTACTTAGCCAAGACAAAGAAGTTAATAGCCAGATTCAAACAATTCTCGATCAATAACATTCCTCGGGCGCGAAACCAAAAAGCAGATGTACTGAGTAAACTAGCCACGGTAGCATTCGATCACTTAACGAAGGAAGTGCTGGTAGAAGTGCAAACGGAGAGATCAATCGAGAAGAAGGAAGTGAATACCGTAGTAGAGGAAGAAGGGGATAATTGGATGACACCGATAATCAAGTGTTTGGAAGAAGGAATATGGCCGGAGGATAAGAATGAAGCACGGGCATTGGAGGACGAAGTGTTGTTTAAGAAGTCGTATTTAGTGCCTATGATAAGGTGCGTGGGTCCTCTGCAAGCAAATTATATCATCCGGGAGATTCATATGGGATCATGTGGTATGCATTCGGAACCCCGAATGGTTGTCGCTAAGGCCATGCGGCAGGGATATTATTGGCCTACAATGCACCGGGACGCACGCGACGAGATCCGAAAATGTGATTCATGCCAGATTCACGCAAAAGTTCCGAAGCTCCCAAAAACATTGATGAACTCGATAATGGCACCATGGCCGTTCTACCAATGGGGAATGGATATTCTGGGTCCTCTGCCGCAATCAGCTGGAAAGGCGAAATATGTGATAGTAGCAATAGACTACTTTACTAAGTGGATCGAGGCCAAGCCGTTAGCGCGAATAACCAGAAAGGAAGTCAAAAAGTTCACATGGGACAACGTCATCTGCAGCTCCGTTCTTCCTAGGGTCATAGTTACCGACAATGGGGCACAATTCGTAAACGACCCCTTCAAGAGATGGTGCGAGCAGTTGGATATTCAACAAATCAATACAGCGGTGGCTCACCCTCAGGCGAACGGACTAGTGGAAGCCGCGAACAAAAGTTTGATGAACGGTATAAAAACCAGGTTGGGAAGAGAGAAGGCCGGATGGGTAAATGAGTTGCCCAACGTTTTGTGGGCACACCGCACGATGATCAAAACGAGCAACGGCGAAACTCTATTCAGCCTAACTTATGGAAGTGAGGTAGTTATACCGGCGGGAATAGGCATGCCCACTCACCGGAGAATGATGGTACGGGACGGAATGAACGATGAAGAATTACGACTCAATCTGGATTTATTGCAAGAACGAAGAGAAGAGGCCGCCATACGCGAAGCTAAATACAAAACGAATGGTAGAGAGATATTATAATCGGAAAGTTCATCCGGTATCCTTCAAGCCCAGAGAGTTTGTTTACTGAAGAAATGAGGCAAGTCGTGTAGAAGACCAGGGGAAGTTGGGCCCCAAATGGGAAGGTCCGTACCGTGTGACGGAAGCGTATCAGAATGGATCCCATAAGTTGTATACGATGGACGACCAAGAGGTGCCCCGGAAATGGCACGCTATTAACCTCCGGAAGTATTACTTATAGTTTTTTTTCTGTTTAGAATTCCGAATGTAAGGCCGATGGCCACTATCAACTTATGTTTATTAATGCAAGTCTTGAATCATCCTTCCTCAGATGGAGAGGAAGGAAATTTTCCATCATTCACATATTGCAAATGCCTAAGCGGAAGCACGGATGGAGATTAGCTACCTCCATCCGAGCACCGATGAAGGATTAACGATAAGACGTAAGACCCAACAGCGCTAAGCCGCTAGAGGCAGTGATGTAAGGCCCAACCACGCTAAGTCGCTAGAGGCAATCTTAAAAACACGTGTGTTGCCCACAACGATGGTACACAAAACGTGAAAAACTAAACTAAGTATTGATTGTTGCCCACAACGACGGCACACAAAGAACAACGAAAATCAACTAAGTCTAAAAGAGCATCATACGACCGATAAATAAGAAAGATCAATGGATCACATCGGCCGTAGCCTCAAAAGAATATACATTGTACGAGCCGAAGCTTCAAAAAATATAATTACAAGTTTAATTGTCAAACGACCCAAGGCCACCGGAAGTACATGGGAACATAAAATAACTAAGGATCCTGAGGAGACTGGTCTGAGAGGTTCTGGCCGGATGCCCCTGCGCCAACGGAATTTTCCTCGCCGGCAGGAAGGATGTTCATGACATCCGCAAGCGGCAGGCGGAAGGAGGAGGCCACCCTTTCAATGTAAGGAAAGGGGAGGAGGAACATTTCATCGTAGGTGGCACAGAAGTTCTGAACAGCCGCCAAGTCAAAACTCTCATGGCCGGAAATGTATGCGTTTACCTCCTCCTCCGTATGGCCAGACTTCACGCCTGCCAACCAACCGGCGTCCAGGGCAGCGTTGAACACTTCAGCCTAAGCCATCTGATACTCCTCACTCTCCCTAAACCTCTTCACGACCGTCGGAATGAGCTGGCGCACATAATTGTGCCTCAAAATCTCCGTTTGGCTCCCCGCAATGGTCAACTTTTCAACCTCTTTAGCCAACCCAGCGGATTTCCTCTCCGACTCCTCTAAGGCCGCATCTTTACCAGCCAACAGATCCTCCAGTTGCTTAATCCGGTTAGCCTGCTCCAGACCCTTAGCTGAAAATTCATCTCTCTCTTGCTGGACTGAAGCTAGTTGGCCGGCCAAATCTGCTTCACGGCCGGCACAATCCTAGTGCAACTGATGAAGTTCCCTATTTGCTTGAGTCAACCCCTCCACCGCCCGGCGTTGCTCCTCCAGATCGACCTCAACATCCTTCAGCCTTTCGGCAGAATTCCCATAGGCCAGGTGAGTTTGCTGCAGCTGGGCATAATGATAGCTCAAGTTTTCGAACCGTTGTATCGCGTCCGCTTGAGCAAGGGAACTCCGGGCCAGCTCAAGCCAGGCTCGTTGGGTGGCCTGGTAGTCTGTCAGGCTCGACTGCTCTGTCCGGACAGAAGGGGGGCAAGGTGCACCATCATATCATGACACATTTCAGCATCGTTTAAGCTCGCCCCCACGGTTAAACCCCAGTTGGGGACGAAAGGCTCGGCAGAACCGCTCCGTCCTGCACAAAGAAATGTATGGACATAAGACAAGTAAATGAATAGAGAAGGCCGAATAAGAGAACGGCACGCGAAAGTAGGAATAATACCTCCGGGAGCCCTCCTACCAAATGCCTGCCGGATAGATCCACTGGAGGTCGAGGCATTAAGACCTGCAAAGCAAAATTTACTTAAGTTATAAAAGAAAGAGGCAAAAGGATATTCCCACACGAGCAGATAAAAGGAAAATAAACAGAAATACCTCCATGGGCAATGTTCTCAACATTCGGCGGATCTTGAACCGCCAGGAACCTTTCCACAACGTCACCATCATCACCACCGGTATGCCCTTCTCCATCATCACCACTGCCACCACCATCATTCCCAACACCCCCATTGCCACCGCCGCCTCAAGCATTACTCCCCTCAGCCAACTCCCACTGGTCTACCACATGCTCGCTAGTACGATCAACATTTTCCTCTAACCCCTCGTCAACAGTCTCGGTGGTCGGATGGCTAACGTTGATAGGAGACGGAGATCGGGTAGCCTCCGAAGACTCGCTGCCGGATACTTCCACTACGCTCGAGACAGCAACCTTCTTAAGCCTCCGGTGAGAGGCCTCCCCGGCCGGACGCTTCTTGGAAGTAGGACGGGGAGGGGCATTTTGTTTCTTCTTCTCCTTCTTCTCCCTCGCGTCCAGCACGCGTTGATCAGCCTTTTCAACNCAAAAAGAATCTTCCTCCACCCTTAGACCTAGATTAGAGTAGCCTTTAGCCTAACGAACACTATTCCCTGTGAGAGAACGATCAATCCCCCGGTACTTGCCACTACACTATACTACATCGGTCAGGTACACTGCCTGGTGGGGATTGCAAGCTTCTCGAGATCCCTCGAGAGGTAAAACGTAGTGGGTGTTGCAATCCACGCGCATCAATGAAGCACGGGCATTAAGAATGAAGATAAACCAATATGTTATGGAGGACGGAGTGTTGTTTAAGAAGTCGTATTTAGTGCCTATGCTAAGGTGCGTGGGTCCTCTGCAAGCAAATTATGTCATCCGGGAGATTCATATGGGAGCATGTGGTATGCATTCGCAACCCCGAATGGTTGTCGCTAAGGCCATGCGGCAGGGATATTATTGGCCTACAATGCACCGGGACGCACGCGACGAGATCCGAAAATGTGATTCATGCCAGATTCACGCAAAAGTTCCGAAGCTCCCAAAAACACTGATGACCTCGATAATGGCACCATGGCCGTTCTACCAATGGGGAATGGATATTCTGGGTCCTCTGCCGCAATCAGCCGGAAAAGCGAAATATGTGATAGTAGCAATAGACTACTTTACTAAGTGGATCGAGGCCAAGCCGTTAGTGCGAATAACCGGAAAGGAAGTCAAAAAGTTCACATGGGACAACATCGTCTGCAGGTTCGGTCTTCCTAGGGTCATAGTTACCGACAATGGGGCACAATTCGTAAACGACCCCTTCAAGAGATGGTGCGAGCAGTTGGATATTCAACAAATCAATACAGCGGTGGCTCACCCTCAGGCGAACGGACTAGTGGAAGCCGCGAACAAAAGTTTGATGAACGGTATAAAAACCAGGTTGGGAAGAGAGAAGGCCGGATGGGTAAATGAGTTGCCCAACGTTTTGTGGGCACACCGCACGATGATCAAAACGAGCAACGGCGAAACTCTATTCAGCCTAACTTATGGAAGTGAGGTAGTTATACCGGCGGGAATAGGCATGCCCACTCACCGGAGAATGATGGTACGGGACGGAATGAACGATGAAGAATTACGACTCAATCTGGATTTATTGCAAGAACGAAGAGAAGAGGCCGCCATACGCGAAGCTAAATACAAAACGAATGGTAGAGAGATATTATAATCGGAAAGTTCATCCGGTATCCTTCAAGCCCAGAGAGTTTGTTTACTGAAGAAATGAGGCAAGTCGTGTAGAAGACCAGGGGAAGTTGGGCCCCAAATGGGAAGGTCCGTACCGTGTGACGGAAGCGTATCAGAATGGATCCCATAAGTTGTATACGATGGACGACCAAGAGGTGCCCCGGAAATGGCACGCTATTAACCTCCGGAAGTATTACTTATAGTTTTTTTTCTGTTTAGAATTCCGAATGTAAGGCCGATGGCCACTATCAACTTATGTTTATTAATGCAAGTCTTGAATCATCCTTCCTCAGATGGAGAGGAAGGAAATTTTCCATCATTCACATATTGCAAATGCCTAAGCGGAAGCACGGATGGAGATTAGCTACCTCCATCCGAGCACCGATGAAGGATTAACGATAAGACGTAAGACCCAACAGCGCTAAGCCGCTAGAGGCAGTGATGTAAGGCCCAACCACGCTAAGTCGCTAGAGGCAATCTTAAAAACACGTGTGTTGCCCACAACGATGGTACACAAAACGTGAAAAACTAAACTAAGTATTGATTGTTGCCCACAACGACGGCACACAAAGAACAACGAAAATCAACTAAGTCTAAAAGAGCATCATACGACCGATAAATAAGAAAGATCAATGGATCACATCGGCCGTAGCCTCAAAAGAATATACATTGTACGAGCCGAAGCTTCAAAAAATATAATTACAAGTTTAATTGTCAAACGACCCAAGGCCACCGGAAGTACATGGGAACATAAAATAACTAAGGATCCTGAGGAGACTGGTCTGAGAGGTTCTGGCCGGATGCCCCTGCGCCAACGGAATTTTCCTCGCCGGCAGGAAGGATGTTCATGACATCCGCAAGCGGCAGGCGGAAGGAGGAGGCCACCCTTTCAATGTAAGGAAAGGGGAGGAGGAACATTTCATCGTAGGTGGCACAGAAGTTCTGAACAGCCGCCAAGTCAAAACTCTCATGGCCGGAAATGTATGCGTTTACCTCCTCCTCCGTATGGCCAGACTTCACGCCTGCCAACCAACCGGCGTCCAGGGCAGCGTTGAACACTTCAGCCTAAGCCATCTGATACTCCTCACTCTCCCTAAACCTCTTCACGACCGTCGGAATGAGCTGGCGCACATAATTGTGCCTCAAAATCTCCGTTTGGCTCCCCGCAATGGTCAACTTTTCAACCTCTTTAGCCAACCCAGCGGATTTCCTCTCCGACTCCTCTAAGGCCGCATCTTTACCAGCCAACAGATCCTCCAGTTGCTTAATCCGGTTAGCCTGCTCCAGACCCTTAGCTGAAAATTCATCTCTCTCTTGCTGGACTGAAGCTAGTTGGCCGGCCAAATCTGCTTCACGGCCGGCACAATCCTAGTGCAACTGATGAAGTTCCCTATTTGCTTGAGTCAACCCCTCCACCGCCCGGCGTTGCTCCTCCAGATCGACCTCAACATCCTTCAGCCTTTCGGCAGAATTCCCATAGGCCAGGTGAGTTTGCTGCAGCTGGGCATAATGATAGCTCAAGTTTTCGAACCGTTGTATCGCGTCCGCTTGAGCAAGGGAACTCCGGGCCAGCTCAAGCCAGGCTCGTTGGGTGGCCTGGTAGTCTGTCAGGCTCGACTGCTCTGTCCGGACAGAAGGGGGGCAAGGTGCACCATCATATCATGACACATTTCAGCATCGTTTAAGCTCGCCCCCACGGTTAAACCCCAGTTGGGGACGAAAGGCTCGGCAGAACCGCTCCGTCCTGCACAAAGAAATGTATGGACATAAGACAAGTAAATGAATAGAGAAGGCCGAATAAGAGAACGGCACGCGAAAGTAGGAATAATACCTCCGGGAGCCCTCCTACCAAATGCCTGCCGGATAGATCCACTGGAGGTCGAGGCATTAAGACCTGCAAAGCAAAATTTACTTAAGTTATAAAAGAAAGAGGCAAAAGGATATTCCCACACGAGCAGATAAAAGGAAAATAAACAGAAATACCTCCATGGGCAATGTTCTCAACATTCGGCGGATCTTGAACCGCCAGGAACCTTTCCACAACGTCACCATCATCACCACCGGTATGCCCTTCTCCATCATCACCACTGCCACCACCATCATTCCCAACACCCCCATTGCCACCGCCGCCTCAAGCATTACTCCCCTCAGCCAACTCCCACTGGTCTACCACATGCTCGCTAGTACGATCAACATTTTCCTCTAACCCCTCGTCAACAGTCTCGGTGGTCGGATGGCTAACGTTGATAGGAGACGGAGATCGGGTAGCCTCCGAAGACTTGCTGCCGGATACTTCCACTACGCTCGAGACAGCAACCTTCTTAAGCCTCCGGTGAGAGGCCTCCCCGGCCGGACGCTTCTTGGAAGTAGGACGGGGAGGGGCATTTTGTTTCTTCTTCTCCTTCTTCTCCCTCGCGTCCAGCACGCGTTGATCAGCCTTTTCAACGATTCTTTGAAGGTTGGTCTTCTGCGGGATAGTAGCATTGGGATCAAGAGGGTCAGTGACATGTGGCTCAATGGGTTCACCTTCGGCCAAAGCAGACCCTTTGGACACATAAGAGACCTCGGTATTGGGGATCCTCAAAAAGCGAGACATGGTTACAACTGCCAAAATATCGAGAAAGAAATAAAAATCTATAAGATAAACAAAAGTCACATGGAGCAAAATTAACGAAAAAATAATTCAACATTAATGAGTTACCATTCCCATCCTTATCTTTGAAAACCGGACGATGTTCCGGATGCCTCCAAACTTTAGTCAGACCGGACACAAACAAAAGAGCCGGATGGATAGCCTGAATATCGACCACAAATTCAGTCAAAGCCTCCACATGAGCGAGGTCGTATCCAAACGGAGGGGTAGACTGATAACATCAAATTTACCCCCAATCTAAGTGTTAGTTTCCCCTTTAAAATGCTCATCTTTTCTACTTATATGAAGAATATATACTCTTATTTCTTCCTATTTTGGTTTCAGGGTAAAGATGAGTAAAAAAACGAACTTAAGCAGAAATGGAAGGACTTTGGAGCAAATACGTGGAAATTATGGATTCTGCACTAACTACGGCGTAGAGGTTCATCTACCTACGCCGTAGCAAGGCTTCACGAAGACTACGCCGTAGAAGCTCTCCTACCTACGGCGTAATAAAGAATTTATGAAGATTACGGCGTAGCCCCACAACAGGCTACGGCGTAGAAGTCCACTGAAGAACACTACGGAGTAGGCAACTATCCAAGCTACGACGTAGGATCTCATTTGAGGCAGTAAAGAACTAACGAGGCCAAGGAAGAAGCTACGGCGTAGCCACCTTATCTGCTACGCCGTAGGATGTTTATCACCAAGACTTTACGCCCGTAACACTTGATCAAGTTACGGCGTAACACTATTTGCAAAGGTTACGGCGTAACAACCCTAATACGCTACGCCGTAACATAGTCGGGGCCTATAAATACCAACCCTAATTCCGAGTTTTTCATATCACTTCCCATCTTTTCACCACAGCAACGTTGGGAAAAACTCAGGAAGGAGGGAGAACGAAGTTCTAGCCACATCCAAGTCATTTCCAAGGGAGGAATCACACACCGATCATAAGTGTTTTCATTCCTTTACTTTGTATTCGATTCATGCTTAGATTTGTATTAACTCAACTTTGTTTTACTGCAATTATGAACATGAGTGGCTAAGCACCTTTTGGTGTTAGCCTAGTTATGAAATTGTTATGATATTGATTTAGTTTTCCACGCATCTATTGTCTATTGTTTGTTTACTTTCATGGCGAGGCTTGGGACACTCTAGTTCCCGTAGTGTTTAGCGTTGGTTGTTCCTTAGAGGCTTGTGGAATTAACCCTAGGAAGCAAGCCGCTAAGGATGTGACTTGGTAAGGGTTAAGTGCTAACCGTAGATGCCTTCCCTTACCATACATGTGCGAATTAACCCTAGGACCACCTACCAATGCTATACACTTAACGGAGTTAGAGGGGTGTAAGATCTGACCATGCCGCATTCGTTAGTCTTGTCCATGTTAGTAGAGGCACTTAATGACTCTTATGTCTTCGTACCGATGAACCCACGGTTTTACAATAACTTTGGATAGGACAAGGTATAAGATAGATCTAGGCGAATTTGACCATCTGACCCGAAATGAATATTGAATCCCCGAACGATATAATAGGATGCACCTATAGGAAAACTAGTCCTGATCTTAACAAGAGTAGTAATTAGGTTAACACTTCTCCTCTCTACTAATTTCCTTCTATTTACTTATTGTCTTGTCATTTACTTTTATTAGTTTAATTAATCTTTCAACTCAAAACCCCCTTTTAAACGTGACACAACTTAGATAATTTCCGCACCTTAGCTCTTGGGACGACCTCGGCTTTACCATTTAACTATACCACACACGACCGGATACACTGTCCGTTAGTGCGTAAAAGGTAGACCTTAGGTAAACGAGACTTTATAAATATTAAAACCTGGTCAGTAAAACCTGCATCAAGTTTTTGGCGCTGCTGCCGGGGAGCTATTAGAATTTTATTTAAGTTTTTAATTTTTGTTTTATTTTCTTTTCAGTACTCACGGTTATTTTCAAGTTTCAGGTGTTATGGCAGAAATTGACATTGACAACCTCACGCTTGAAGAATATTTGGCTCTTACACTAGAAGAGCAAGGGCCTGGTTTGGTTAGGCCGGCTATTGGGGATGATGTGCAGTTCGAAATTAAAAATCAATTCATAAGGGAACTGCGCAAAGACCCATTTTCTGGAAGCAAGACGGAAGATGCTCACGAGCACATTGACAATGTTCTCTACATTGTCAGTTTGTTCAACATTCCGGGGGTATCTCATGATGCGATAATGCTGAGAGTATTCCCGATGACATTGACTGGAGCTGCGAAAAGTTGGATCGATAGACTACCAGCAGGGATAGTAAACACTTGGGCTCTTTTGAAGAAGCATTTCATCCAAAGATATTGCCCTCCTTCAAGGACGGCAAAACAGCTTGAAGATATTCACAACTTCAAGCAAGATGGGGATGAAACATTGTACCAAGCTTGGGATAGGTACAATGATCTTTTGTACAAGTGCCCTACTCATGATCTCAACAAGCAACAAATGGTCAACATTTTTTACAAGGGGATCAACATCTCAACCCGCCAGATGCTAGACTCTCAGGGACCGATCCCTAGCATGACTCCGGCTCAAGCTTTAAAAGCTATTAAAGATATGGTGGACCACTCTCAGAAGTGGCACGAAGGTGGAAGTAGTAGGAGCATTGCTGGAAACTCAGAAGGAATCACCCTTATCACTTATAAGATCGAAAGCTTGGGACGTGACATTAGGAAACTTAAGGAAAATGTGCATGCCATAAGATCTAAACGTGAACACAGAAGCGATAAGGAAGTAATAAAAGAGGAAGTCAAGAGAATGGAAGAAACCATGGGAGCTAACAAAACACACATAGGGCCAGGAAATGGAGCCAAATATCGTGTGGGACCTCAGGGGTGGTGCACTAAGATTGAAAAAAGGCCACCCTATGAAGACAGAAAAATTAGCCTAGAAGAAATGGTAGATAAGCACATCAAGGAATCCTCAAAGAAGAATGCAAAATTTCAAGAATGGGTGAACGAGATGAAAGTTGACACCGAAAGGAATTTATGAAATTAGAGCGCCGCGATCAAAAACCTTAAGACTCAAATCGGGCAATTGGAAAAGAATATCCAAATTAAGTCACACGGAGCCGAACTTGAGGAGTGTAAGGTTCTCTCCCTAAATGAAGAAGATGAAGAAACCAAAAGGAATGCAGGTTCCGAGAACAATTTTTGTGGAGTTAGCTACTTGCGGGAAAACAATATTGCCTACGGAAGGATTCCCAGCCAACTTCCAGACAAAGAACCCAATCCAGGAAAGTTTTTACATCCATGCACTATTGGTAATTTTAATATGTTTGCTCTAGCCGATTTAGGAGCCAGTGTTAACATGATGTCATTTTCACTGTTTAAAAAATTAAATCTTACTAACCTTAAGAAGACAACATCAGTGGTCGAAATGGCAGATATGTCTAGAACAACACCCAAAGGATCAGTGGATAACATTTTACTTAGAGTAAATAAGTTTGTATTCCCTGGCGATTTTTTAGTTATAGACATGATCGATGAATGCAATAATAACCTAATCCTTGGACGATCATTTTTGGCAACTTTTCATGCTAATATAAAGGTTTTTGAAAAAGAAATAACTTTAGAAAATGGGAAGGAAAGAATTACATTCAATCATAATGGTTCTTTGAAATCTGTTAACACTAATCTAGAAGAAGTCTGCATGATTAAAGAAGCCAAACATACTGATATCCCCACAAATTTAGATATTTACACTAATCCTGTCTTATGTGATTCTGAATCTTGTGAGAATTGTAATACTAACCATTTTGGAAAACGTATCAGTTACTCTAAGCAGACACAGAACAGGCATGATAATATTATGAGCAGGGTCATGGATGAAAGAACCCACACATTAAAGAACCATTATTGTAACCCAATAATCATGGTAAGCAATGGATTAGAACAAGCTTGGCCATCCTGCGACCCTTTCCATTACGTATGCAACGGGGGAGATAACGACAAATTAGATCAAGATCAACGAGCAAATTTGGAGTGGACATGTTTTAATGAAACCGAGAGACGTGACATTGATTTTGGAAATTTGTCATTTCATGATTGGTATAAAGTCAGGTTTGGGAAGGCTATTATTAACGAGCATGTGATAAAAGGATTTCAACGGGATTACGACTACTATCGATCAAACCTTTCAGGTAATGAAGGCAAAAGTGATATACCCGAAAAGGTTTATTCAGCAGAAACGGGAAATTGCTCTAAAGACATCACCCCTGAGAAAGATAGTCAACAATTTAAGATAAATTGCATTGATCCGAAAAGTAAAGTAAAAAGGCGTGATTACTCATTTGATGAATGGATTACGAAAAGGTTCAGCAGTGCAAATATCCAAAAAGAAACTAGATTAAAAGCATTTGTGGAATGGATGATCGATAGTTATTCTGATGAATCCGTCGAGTCAAAGGAATACGACAACCCTCTAGAAAGAAGTTTTGAAAGATTTAAGTTAGAATTTGAAAGAGAGGTATTGCAACTCCTTGACGAATATGAACTTAAGATAGGAATAAAAGGGTACATGCTCCAGGACATATGGGAAAAATGTAAAAGGACTTTCAAAAAAGGACGGAAGTTCTGGCATGAGGTTGAATTAGAAGAAATGGAAGTTCACGAATGCCAATTAGAAGGACGCAGGTATGATCCTCCGGAAATAAAAGTCGAAACTTTTGAAGTTCGAAAATACACTCTTGACGGTGTAGGAAGTTTCATTAGTATCGATAAACCAATTAATAAGCTACTGCCAGTAGGAAGGAGGAATGGTGAAAAATTTAAAGGTTTGATAAGAGAAGAAATGCACAACCAACTTGGTGTGCAACAGGTCGACTAACCATTACAGTGAGTCTAACTTAAAGACTCGATAATAAACAAAAGTGCTCTTTCGGGAGACAACCCGAATTATCCTTTTCCTTTTATTTTCTCTATTTTGTTGGTTTGGTAAGTTTTGTACTAATATTTTGCAGGTACTAAAGGAAGCATTGAGATGGGGAACAAATTTTTGGATTTTTACTCCAAGAAATATTCTCCAGGGCCTTGCTACGGTGTAGCTCTTCCATTGACTACGCCGTAGCACCCTCCAGGTTTCATACCGGATTTATTCAGCAACTACAGCGTAGCACCCCATTTAAGCTACGCCGTAGCTACCTTCTGAACCTTAAAAAATGCTTTTTATTTTACAAAACATTATTTAAACTTGTATTAGTTTTTAAATGAACTTTGTGGGTGTGTTCCCTGTAAACCCTCACGAGACTTCACTCGTCCACTTGGGACACCAAGTGGTTTAAAAGGCTTGTTGCATACACTAAATGCAACCGTGATTCCTACGAAAGTGAGTTAGGTTTTTCTTTTTATTTTTCTTTTTCTTTTTAGGTTTTATGCTTTTGGTAGTTGTGTGATTCCAGGGAATTGAAGTTTGCTCATAAGGCGTAGTGAAGGCACGTTTCTCAAACATGATCCTTCTATCATTTTCAAGAGTAAATTTCAGGCAAGTTCTCGTTCTAATTCTACTTTTCCTCCTTATTTTTATTTTATGTACAAATGGGACTTTGTACAGCTCAAGTGGGGGGACGGGAGTAGAATCATTTACTTGAACTTTAATTTGCCCTTAATTTTCTAGTTTATTTTGAAAAATTATGCCACTTTTAAAACTTTTGACATGTTTTTCCGAACCTAACTAGAATGGACCTTAGCCGAGCACATTAACCCTTAATACCATGGTGAGGTTTAGCCTATTTCAGTTTCACCTTGTTTTACCCCAAATCCACCAAAAATATGAGTGTGCCGGTAGTTTGTAAACTTTAGAACTTGGCTTTTACATCATTTTGAAACCGTGTACGAGTAGTGTATTGAGATTTCTTAATACATTTGGAAGAAACTTTTTAACAAGGCAATATTTTAGGATTATCACCCAAATAACCTTTATGTGTATGTCTATCGATTAGTCACATCGACTATTCGACCCCCGTGTTAAAACCCTTTGTTGCACTAACCTTTAGTGCAAGATACCCCTAGATACACCCTTTTGAGCCTATCCTTTCGTTTCTTACCCATATTATTGTTTCGATACACCTATACACCTTAGCCTACCGTGTAGTCTTTGTTTATGATTGGGAAGTTGCCACTTGTTCTAATTTGAGGTCCAAGTCAAGAGGTTCAAGAGTCACACCTAAGTTGAAGACTCATCATTGAAGATCATGAGAAAACCCACTATTGTACATGCATTGTTCATCCCAAGTGGGGGGATATGTTATGATTTAAAAAAAAATGTGAATTTCTGTATGTAGATATATTAACTTTGGTGCACCCTTGTATAGCACCGTAATAAGAGCTTTGAAAGATTTAGCATCAAAGAGGCCACTTCGGTCATATTTGAAGAATGAAGTTGTTGGTTCTTAATCACCAATGTGAAGACCAAGTGTGGTGCCCATAATGACGTCCTCTAATGGCACACACTTGTTACATGATCCAATTCTCGCATTTTGAAACTTGGACTTTGGATGAACGGCAAGTGGTAGCAACTCGGTTATAGGCTAAGACTATTTGTTTTCTTTTTCATTTTACACCATTATTGTGCATCCCATGTCTTATCCTACCCTTTAGTTGTGAATCATGCTTAGGTGAGGGATTTGAGCAGTCATTGGTGTCTTGCCTGGCGTTCCGGTCATGTACCATTGCCTTTGTCGCCCTTGCCGTAGTATGTTAGTAACAACGCTACACCCAAATAGCCTTATATGTGTTCACCCAATATTGCCTTTAAGAATTTTTTTGACCTTAGCTCTAGTGGTAGAGATTTGTGTAACTGCCAAGCATATGATAGAATACATTCTATGACCATGCGTTGAGTGATCACCCCTGACGTAGGATCTCATTTGAGGTAGTAAAGAACTAACGAGGCCAAGGAAGAAGCTAAGGCGTAGCCACCTTATCTGCTACGCCGTAGGATGTTTATCACCAAGACTTTACGCCCGTAACACTTGATCAAGTTACGGCGTAACACTATTTGCAAAGGTTACGGCGTAACAACCCTAATACGCTACGCCGTAACATAGTCGGGGCCTATAAATACTAACCCTAATTCCGAGTTTTTCATATCACTTCCCATCTTTTCACCACAGCAACGTTGGGAAAAACTCAGGTAGGAGGGAGAACGAAGTTCTAGCCACATCCAAGTCAAGGGAGGAATCACACACCAATCATAAGTGTTTTCATTCCTTTACTTTGTATTCGATTCATGCTTAGATTTGTATTAACTCAACTTTGTTTTACTGCAATTATGAACATGAGTGGCTAAGCACCTTTTGGTGTTAGCCTAGTTATGAAATTGTTATGATATTGATTTAGTTTTCCACGCATCTATTGTCTATTGTTTGTTTACTTTCATGGCGAGGCTTGGGACACTCTAGTTCCCGTAGTGTTTAGCGTTGGTTGTTCCTTAGAGGCTTGTGGAATTAACCCTAGGAAGCAAGCCGCTAAGGATGTGACTTGGTAAGGGTTAAGTGCTAACCGTAGATGCCTTCCCTTACCATACATGTGCGAATTAACCCTAGGACCACCTACCAATGCTATACACTTAACGGAGTTAGAGGGGTGTAAGATCTGACCATGCCGCATTCGTTAGTCTTGTCCATGTTAGTAGAGGCACTTAATGACTCTTATGTCTTCGTACCGATGAACCCACGGTTTTACAATAACTTTGGATAGGACAAGGTATAAGATAGATCTAGGCGAATTTGACCATCTGACCCGAAATGAATATTGAATCCCCGAACGATATGATAGGATGCACCTATAGGAAAACTAGTCATGATCTTAACAAGACTAGTAATTAGGTTAACACTTCTCCTCTCTACTAATTTCCTTCTATTTACTTATTGTCTTGTCATTTACTTTTATTAGTTTAATTAATCTTTCAACTCAAAACCCCCTTTTAAACGTGACACAACTTAGATAATTTCCGTACCTTAGCTCTTGGGACGACCTCGGCTTTACTATTTAACTATACCACACACGACCGGATACACTGTCCGTTAGTGCGTAAAAGGTAGACCTTAGGTAAACGAGACTTTATAAATATTAAAACCTGGTCAGTAAAACCTGAATCATAGACTCTGAGATACTTGAATCATTATGCCTCCACGGCATAGGGTCCGGAATGGCTCGACGGTCAATAAGGAAGAATCTATCCTTCTAATGCTTCATGCTCGAGCAAGTCTCATTGAAGATTCTTTTTTGCCCCTGCTTGCCGGTACGGCGGGCAAAACAGAACCAATGTCCTTGCTTCTGGAGTACATAGAACAGCTGAAACAATGACAGGTAAGGAGAGAAACCCAGACTCCGGCAATACAACTCAAAGAGTATAACCTTCGATAAACCAATAGGAACTAGTTGAGATAGATGCACCCGGAAATAGTAAATCACCTGGAGAAGAAAAGTAGAAAACGGAACCCGGACACCTGAAAACTCCAAGTACGCCTCATATATTCCGATGGCATTCCGAGGAAGGCGATCCATCGTCAGTCCGGAAGGGGGCACTCGAGGATTCAACTCCAAAGGAATACCATAAGTCGTGGCGGCCGTCGCTACTTGTTACTCCGTCATGACGGAAGTAATTGTGTGCATATCAAACTTCGGGATGGTGTCCGACGAGGCAGAACCGGAAGCCACTTCTTCTTGTGATGCCGAGGACATGATGATCGGATGAAAGGAATGGCAACTCAACAATGAAGAATGCAAAGAAAGTCGGAGGGACGCACCTGATTTGACGACGGAGTAATAATTGCTGGAGATGCAGAGAGATGTAGAGAGATGTAAAAAGTAAAACGGTAAAAGTTATAATGAGATCCCTTATATATATAGGGCAAAGCGGTGAATAGTGAAACATCGCGTCGTGTCAGGAGGACTAATCTCAGCCTTCCACGCACGTGCCTCTCGACACGTGGCAGCATCTTGTAAATCACGGTAAACTAGGTTGACTCACCGCAGATAATGGGCTTGGGCCTGTTTGTTATGCCCTTGATAGCCCAACCCAACGAAAGACGGCCCGAGTCATTATAATAATCAAGGTAAGAAGGGGGCCCCGCCTTTGCCGAGCTGCCAGATCATGGAGAGTGTTGATTCTTCCGGAACCATTAAGTGTCATGTCACAACTTGAGAAATTGTAACATGACACTGGGGAGGACATGATTGTGTATATAGCCGGGCGATACGTCGATGGTCCGGACGAACGATGTCCGGACGGCCATGACCGGAGGGACCAGACAAGTGCCGCCTTCAACCCCGATTTCACGGGTCTATGTCTGCCACGTGGAAACCTCAGCCGACACCCTAGTATAGGGGCAGGTTAGCGCACCACACCCTACATGTCAGGAACAGTAGCCTACTCGTACCATGCACTGTTCGGAACAGTAATCAGGTACAGTTTGAGGTAGTATAAATACTTCTCATTTACTCACTTATATGATTAGCATTTACTGCATACTTGCACACATATTTACTACCACCAACCCAATACTTACTCTCGCGCCGGAGCTTGGTCCTGGGATAACACCCGGAGCGAGGCTAACGCATTTATTGTGATTTGCAGGTTCTACTACTGACGAGTCATCATCCGGAGGGCTTCTTGAGGACCCTCGCTAGGTGACAGGATTTTACTCAAACATGGAGCAGGGCGAAGAGAAGTTTCGTGCCGAACCATTATTAATCATCGTGTCTGATTTGATCTCTCATTTACTTATTGTCTTGTATTGTGTTGATAAGTTTCTTTCATCCTCCCTATTACTATTGTTGTAGAATTATTAATATCATATTGCATAATACTTAAATTTGATGCAAAAAATTAAAGTTATTAAAAATGGAACGTATTCACCCCTTACGTTCCCACCAACTCTCATCCGTAGATTTCTAATTGGAATAGGAAGTTCACCCGATATGGTTGGATTGATCGTAAATCCTGCATCATGTAATATTTCATTGCAACCCTCTCGTACGTTCTCTAGCTCCATACTAGTTTGTATTAATATGATTCCGCCGTTAAATGAAAGTGCTAGTTTAAGATATTCATGTGTGAGAGACTGCAGTTTTGGAAGCATTTACATATATGTACTCGTCTAACTTATAATTTTATATGTTTAGACTTGATCAGTAAATACCAGCAAATTTGTGTTGTGAGTTAACCATGCACGTCGGCAAAATAGCTCCTGTCAAATATTCTACGTCAACTATAGCAAGTAGGATATGTAAAGACTAAAGTTAATTAACGACAATGGGGCCAAAAGAGGATTGAAACAAAGCAATTAAGTTTGAAATGTTTAAAGCGTTGAATACTTGAATTCAACTAAAAGTTTGGAACCAGTATCTAAGTTCTTTAAAGTATTGTACGTAATTATTGATTATAAATTAGTATTTCCATTATTAGAAAGTATAAACAAAGAACCTAACCTTGAAAACAAAAGGAATAATAATGATTGTTCAAACAACTCTTCCATTTATTTTAGAAATAAAGATATTTCATTATCATTACAATTAGTTACAAACAAGATCGAATAGTAGGAAAAAAAATAATCGAATAATCTTTTTATATAGTATTTTTATAAGACCTTTCACGTACATGAGAGATCAATATATAGCATCTTACATCGGGGGAACCTGATATACACTCGCACGTATATATGTCACAATTGCTAGAGTTTTGAATTTGGATGCTCTTAAAATGTATCAAACTCCATCGATCATAGTTCCAATACTTTCTCTTATCTTTGGTGTTATATCAGTGTCCGCGGCGAACTCTTTAGTCTATTATAAGTGCTCTCAGCTCTATTTCACCCCAATGACGCTATATGAGTCGAATGTCAACTCATTATTCACTTCCTTAGTCGACTCGGCCTCAGTCTGCAATTTCAACACTTTAAAAATCTCCTCTCCGGATTCCTCGCGAATCAATGATCTTAGTGGCCTTTTTCAATGTCGAGGTGACCTTAACTTTTCCAACTGTCAAGATTGTGTAGCGAACTCTCTAAGTCAACTCAGAACAACTTGTCCCGTGTCGATAAGTGGAACACTACAGTCAGAAGGATGTTTTGTGAAATATGATAATACATCGTTTTTGGGGGTTGAGGACAAGATGGAGGTGTTTAAAAGATGCGGTCCTTCAGTTGGTTATAATTCAGATAATATGGCCTCTATAGATAAAGCGTTAACACATTTGACTACTGACNTTTTTTTTTGAATTATATTTTTATTTCTTAAAAAACAAATAATTTAATTTTTGTTTTGTTTGATTTATGATTTTTAATTATATTTGTTTATTATTAAAGATAATCATTTAAAAATTTTAATCCTGTTGTTAGTTGCATCTTATCTATATTTTTTTTGTACTTATCTTCTACTTGTGTAGTTTATCAACAAAACAAAATTTTAAAATTTTAAATTAAAAAATAATAATTAAAATATTACCTAATAAGGAAATATTCTTTTTTCAAAGTACCCACTAGGGGTTTTGTTTTATTATATAAAAGATTGGGTAATTGGACATATAAGGTAATTTTAAGTTTTAGATCGGATATATATGTACTTTTTAAGTTAGGTTGGATATATATGAAATTTTAAGTTTTAGATTTGATATATATATGTAATTTTTAAGTTAGGTTGGATATATATGTAATTTTGAAGCAAAATATGTATATATATGAAATTCTCCATTTATTAAATGTATGTACATTGTAAAAACATAAATAGTACGGGGTAAAACTTTTATAAGGACATCAAAGCATTCAAGCTAGTTGTATGTTATAAAGACATAGTCTTTTTTTAGTTAACAACTGATTAAGATTATTTCTTACATTTATTTTCTAATATAGTTTTCGATGATACCAAATAATAATGCAGGTATATGCATACCGCATACATGCCCAATTCCTCATCCTCATTGTGAATTGGTGTTAGTAATTCAAGAAGAATCATATGGAAGCTCCTGGCTAAGGTAACGATTTCCTATCTATATAAAACTTCCTCAATTTCTATTTTTTGGCAATCATCTTGCTCAAAACCAAATATATATTAATTACTTCTAGTTTGGTTACGCATCTATTATGGTTGGTGAATAAGTGCCACACGTATTACATACCGTATCGTGGTACGTCAGTGGCTCAATGCTTCCTTTTGTTATACATGGCGACTGGCGAGACAAATTGCAAAAAAAATACTAGTAAAATAAATTAGATATATGGAAATTTGCTTTACTGGCAATAATAACTCCGTCCATCATTTTCGGGTAGTGATATGTACACATATATTTTTACTTCTACACATAAATTTACACATAAATTAGTGGGACCAATAAGATCATGCAACTAAAATTTATGTGTACATATCACTACCCATCATTTTACTTACACAACCTTCATCTTCACTTTTATTGGAGTTAGTGGCCTTTGACTATTACTAGCTTTTTAAAAAGGATGTGATTTGCATATTCCAAAATGTTATTGGGACACTCATATGTATAAACAGTTGAAACACAGTATTAATACGTACTATACAAGTATTTAAAGCACAAATAAAGTGTCCTAATCATTTTGAAAATGTGCAAATCAATTCTCTTCTTAAAACCTATTGAACATGGATTCAAAACATTTTAAAATATTTGATTCATAGTTTACTAGGTTTGACTGATTCAGAAAACATAACATAATTTGACCAAATTGGACTTGATTAACATTAGTTCTGGATTAATGAAATACGGAGTGTTGTCTTTTTTTCTTTTATTTATGTAACCTTCTAAGTAGAGCTAGGCTTTGTAGTATTATTAGTATTTTTATTTTTTTAACTTTAACTTGACATCTTGTAATTATACATCAAATATTGCAATAGTTTTTTCTTCTTTATGACATTTATTTTTCAAATATAATCTTATAAGTTTTGAGGGTACGTATATTGACTAATTAAGGTTTTGATGATACCAAAACATGTAGGTCCGTATGGTAGAGGGGTATATCACCTTGAAGACTTTTGAAGGCTGATCTGATCATATCATGAATTAACAAGAAGAAGACGCGCATTAGAGTTAATTATATATATGGGAATGCGTACTAAAATATGATCCGATGATTAAGACAACTAGGCAACGTATTTATGTATTGTTGTGATAGTGTTATGAATATTATGCGGGAACTTACAGACTCTAAAACACTCTATGCCGCCATATCTTATATTTATAGAGTTATGACAATGAATGCATGTTGATTTTTCATGATTAGTGGTGACATAGGTTTGTTTGAAATCAACCTGTTATGCGCAACAGGTTTGTTTGATTTTATATCTACACAAGACAAAATTAAACAAAAGCTTTGGTCTCTACTAGGGCTTACCAAGTAAAGAAAGGAAAAGTACTAAGTAAATGCTTATGCCTATGATTGCGCCATTGTACACCAGAATCTTTGTGACCACTTGGTCAACAATATAAAATTATTTCTTCGACGCGAAGGTATATTGACAATAATAAATTACCAGATATTTCTTCCAAAACAAGATGGATTAAAGAAGTGCCTATTAAAGTCAACGTTCACGCTTGGAAGGTGCGTATAGATGGTTTACCGACTCGTTGGAACATTTCACGTAGAGGTATAGATATCCCTTCTATTTTATGTCCTCTATGCGAGACGGGTGTTGAGTCTTCGAAACATTTGTTCTTTAATTGTAGTGTTGTTAGAGCTATTTTTCGGAGGGTTTGTACTTGGTAGGATGTGAGTTATATGGAGCTTGATTCTTTTGATGAGTGGATTTCTTGGATAACTAATTTGCGGCTGCCTTCTAAGCATAAAAGATTATTAGAAGGGGTGTGTTATGGTCTATGGTGGTTCATTTGGGGTGTCCGGAATAAGAAGATTTTTGGCGTTGTTCCTTCTTCCAAGGCGAATATATTTGATGATCTAGTGCTCTCGTCTTTTTTTTGGTGTCGTTATAGATGTAAAGGTACGTTTAGTTGGGTGGATTGGTTAAAAAATCCTCACCTTGTGTCCTTGTAATGTTCTAGCTTCTTGCTAGTGTTTTCTTCTAATAAATTTCGCCGTTCAAAAAAAACAATATAAAATTATTGGCATATTAAAGGCTCACGCATTGCGCTTAAAATTTGCCGCACCTACCATGTAAACCAACCTATTGCGTGGAAATAATTAGTTCGAATTTTTTGGTTTAATTCCCGGTAACTTCGCGGGTCTTTGGGTGCAAATAGGCTCAAGTTGTTGTGATTTAATATTTTCGTGGAGCTTAAATATCTTGAATTTGAAAGTATTTGTTGAATCTTACAACAATATCTATATTACCTGTAAGAGGTGAGATCTATGCAAAACAAGTACCACTTAAAAAACAAATAAGCGAATCTCAACCATCCATCCACCTTTCATCTAATGGCTAAAATCAAATCAAAAAATAACAAATAGAGGGCAAAATTGACATTTTAGCTCATTTAATATAAAACTCAATTTCCACCTTTTTTTAAAAAATAACATATCTTACAAACGGTAAATCTTCAAGCTACGAAAAATACACCATCGCGACGAGAAAAAAATTATCTTTCTATAGATATGCATTGTTATATACTTTCGACGAATTTTTTTTTTAAATTCCGTCCAGAAAAATCCCACGGATTCGTAAAAAATCCCATGGGATCGTCAAAAGACGATTTTTTTTTTTCAAAATTTCCGTCCAAAAAAATCCCACGGGATCCGTAAAAATCCCATGGGATTCGTAAAAAGACGATTTTTTTTTT